>LGRX02026835.1:0-17170 GCA_001247695.2 Cymbomonas tetramitiformis | reverse complement strand
GGCTTCAAACCTCCGACACGCGAACAGCACAAAGCACTACAAAAAGATGACAAAAAAGAAGGCGGACAACCTGAAACTGGATCCGGCTCCGCGGGGGACTTCCGACCAGCAGGATGATTCAACAAAGCCTTCGGAGGAGGCTGAAGACTCTGATGGGACCTCGAACTTGACAAACAGATCGCTGCACGAACCGCCGGAACAAGTTGATGACGGTGAACCGCATGGGGAAGTCGTTGAGGAGGAGGAAGCACAATCTGATGGGAGTGCGGGAGCCCACCCTAAGGGCGCCAAAGCGGCCAAAGCGGTTGTAGCCGTAGTAACAGCCGATTCTCCGGCAAAGAATGCGGCAGCAGCCGAATCTCCGGCAAGGGCCTCGAAAAAACGAAAAGCTACCGGTAGCCCGCCTGCAGCAAAAAAAAAGGGCAGGTGACAGTGTTGTAAAACATATGTATTATGTATTTGCAAAACATGTTTGAACATCCTGAATGTCCTTCCTGCAGTTCGCGTAAAGCATACACGGGTGCTATGTGTACAAACCAATGCAGTCCATCCGGATGGACCACTGGAAGGAACTGCATAGTCCATCCGGATGGAACCCGCAGCAGTTCCTTGTTTGTAAACCACTTTCCACGCGTACGTACCACGTAGTCCACTGGATATACCTAGGGAGTCCATATACGTTTACAATGCATATTAAATGAAAAATGGCGATTGCATCCGGACGGACTATATAGTCCCTCAGTGTGTATTTAAAATACTTACTCCGTCCGTGCGTACGTAAGTAGGAGTCCAGTGGGTGGACATACTTGGTCCATCCGTGTATTATGGACAGTTCACACGATTTTCGCATTCATGTTATATATGTACATACGTAATCCATCCGGATGGACCATATAATCCCTCCACATGTATTTAGAAGACTTAGTCTTTCCGCGCGTATGTAAAACGCAGTCCAGTGACTGGACATATGTGGTCCATGCGTGTAATATTAACAATCCATACGTTTTTGCATGCATGCTATACATGTACATACGTGCTCCATCCGGATGGACTAAGCAGTCCCTCCGTATGCATTAGAAAACTTAGTCTTTCCAAGCGTATGTAAATCGTGGTCCAGTAGGCGGACATACGTAGTCCATGCGTGTAATATTCATAATCCACACTGTTTTCGCATGCATGATATACATGTACATGCGCACTCCATCCGGATGGACCATGTAGTTCCTCTGTATGTATTGATTTAAGATAGCCATTTCACCCGTATGAAGGTAGTGTTCCGCGGGCCGGACATACGTAATCCGTATGTATGCAATATTCGTCTTGCTGTCCTTTCCGTGTTTAGTCCACATGGTTTCCGTACGTAATCCATGCGATATCCATATGAAATACATGGGACTTCCACTTGGTATCCATACGGCCTTTCCGCTAACCGTCCATGCGGATGGACGCCATGTGGACGATATACAATGTCCACATGGAGTCCATATGGATTCCAGACGTTGTCCACATGCAATCCATGGGACATATTTACACGAACGACGTAGTCCGTACGCTTTTTAACACTTTACGAGTTTTTCGGCCTTGTGGTCCATACGGCTGTCCACATGGCATCCACATGGTATCCATACGACAGTCCATACGTATGGAAGGGCTCTGTTTTCCTAGGGATGCCCCGGGGCATGCCCTGCTGCATGCCCCACTGAGCCGGGTACATGCTCAGCCGGTTGTGTTGCATGCCCCGCATGCCCCGCATGCCCCGCATGCCCCGGGGCATGCCCCGCTGCATGCCCCACTGAGCCGGGTACATGCTCAGCCGGCTGTGCTGCATGCCCCGCATGCCCCGTATGCCCCGTATGCCCCGGGGCATGCCCGACTGAGCCGGGTGCATACTCAGCCGCTCCCGCTGCATGTTGTGGCCGGCCTTCACCAGACCCGTACACCACAGGGGTGTCCAGGCTTGCTCGACGTCTTCTCGCTAGACGCCGTTCCTCGGCCACCGCGCCCTCCGTTGTAGCAGCCTCTAGTTGAGCCATTTGGTCGCGTAAGCTCCCCGCCTCGGTCTCTGCGAGGAACCGAGCGGTCTCGGCGCGTACTACCCTCTGCAACATTTCCTGGTCCGTCAACTCCTTCCTCCGATGCCTCTCCAACTTGAGACGCCGTTCTCGTCGCTTGCGGCTATGCTGAGTGCCCGCTGCAGACTCATAGCCAGAGCCGGATGTCGTGCTCCCAGGTTGAGACGCGTGAGCTTGGGAGAGGTCCTCAGTCACCACGTCTTGGGGCTCCGTGCGTATTGGCAAGGTTCTCCCAAGAGTCTCCGGCCCCGAAGCACGGCGACGATGATGCGGCTGATGGGTTACCACACCCTCGTCAGGAGAAGTATCGGTGTGAGGAATCGGTTCCATCAGCGGTGTCGGATACAGTCGTTGGGGGACCACTCTCATGTCTGTCGCCACCGCCCGCTCTGCAGCCGCCATGCGCTCTCGCGCTGCCCACCAGTCCCCCCTGCTGCGGGAAGTTGCCGTGCTCGGGGAGGGGCTTCGCCGCGAAGCGGTAGCCGTCACCGTGTCCACCGCGTCCGATGGTGTTCTTCTTGTCGTTGCGGGGCGTGTAGCCCTTTGTGTCGTCGAGACGGTTGTGGAGGGCCTTCAGCTCTTTCTTCATGTCGTAGATTTGGTCGCGGAGCTCGCCGAAGACGGTCTTGTAGTCCTCGTCGTCGTTCTGCCTAGCCATGGTGAGGGCGGAGACTGTGCGTGTAGCAGGCGGGACGTGCGAGTCCGTCCCGTTTTGCGCGTAGCATTCACGGGTCCATTGCTGAATGGTGGCAAGGGACTCCGCCGCACGTTGGTCGTGAAGCAATAGACGGTTGACCACCGGGGCATAGAAGACCGGGTCGAGGGACTTGATGAAGAGGGACTTGACCTCCATGTCGTCGAGTGTGCTCTTCCGTCGAGCGGACCGGAGAGCGGCGTTGAAGGCGGCGTTAGCCCGCGACGGGTCGAACTGGTTGATCTTGATGGCCAGAAGGTCTGCGGTGTCCTGAAAGGGTCCGCCGGAATCCAGAAGCATTCTGGCGATCTCCAGTAACACCCGCTTACCATCAAACGGGTGTGTCTCCGCCGAAGACTCCATCCAGTCTGCTGCGGGTGACACCGGAGCAACGATGAATTCCAGTGTCGAAAATAAGAGCTTGTTCGCCTCAGCGCGTACGGGCAGGGTGGCATCCTCCAGGTCGAACAAAGAGGAAAACGCGGACTCCTCAGTGACGAAAATGTCCCGTAATGCCAGCACCAGACGGGCGAAAACGGAGCCGACGTTCATCTCCGTACCATCAAAACGTCCATGTTTGTCGTCGTACACCTTCTTGATGACGAGCTTGGCGGCGCGCTCGTCGAAGGACTCCTTCGCCAGACGTCTGACCGCGTCGAGGAACAGTGCCCCTGCTGACTGGGCAGTCGGCGTAGCCGTAACCGTAGGAGTGGCTGGTGTGGTTGCATGTCGAGCTGCGGCATCGTCGAAAATTGTAACTAGTGAGCGGCGTGCAGCCGCAGTGTGCGATCTCGTAGAAGTACCCATAGTGAAATGACTGCAGAGACAGGGTGAGGTGGAAAATGCGAGGTGAGGTTAACGGCGTGGGCGACGGCTAGCGAGCTGCGGCGGGTCGTCGAGGATAATCAGGGAACAGCAAATTTCACGCGGTCGTGTGGGACGAAAGGACGTGATCAATGTCGGACGGTGTTCTAGAGACCAGAAACAACAAAATCCAGCCCAACGATACTTCACGGAAAATAAGCTGTCGTCAGCGCTACCCAATCATGTTCAATCAACCGCGCGTCCGTAACCGAGCCATACCGCCCGTACCGAAAGCCTCTCTAACGTGGGTTCCTCACCCCATCTCAAGCGTCGGTGTTTAGCCAATCATGGCCAAAATCGCAGTGTAAAATTAAGCGTGCGTGGTACCAAACCTGCTGAATATATCAGCTTGACTGTATATTCGGTGTGTGGTAATCAGAATAGATAAACGGATAATACTCAGTCTTCCCGTTATATGTTCGGGGTCTAGGGTTCCGGGACCGGTGACAGTCATACACCCTAACTATAGGAATGACAGTCGGGGCGTCACTTCCAGCAATTGGGTTGTGAACCCGAGGCATTGGTTGATCGACTGGTATCGGCAGAACGAATGATGCGTTCGCCATATGATACCCGCATGCTTGTTCCGCACATGCTAGAAGCGAAGATGATTTCTTCTCCGAACCGTTCGGTACTTCAAGATAGGATCTTGCTTCGCCATCCTCGAGTCCGACATACGGCCTCTCGATGACAGGTGTCATTCAAGTCTTTCCTTGAATAAATGACAGATGATGTGACTTATCATCTCGATGACATGTACAGTCATAGTCGACCGTACTGACGACTGTCTATCATTATAATATATGACATGACTCGACATGATACGGGCTGATATGCGAGCCCTTAGCATATCAATATAAAGCGCTGTGTTATAGAACGGTAACACACGCGTACGTTATTAGCGGGGATGAGTGCAGACTTCTGTGAGAAGATACTGCTCTAGCACAACGCTAGCTCATCTATGCCGAATGTCTCCCATCGCATAGATGGTACCGCCATTGGGTTGTGAACCCGAGACATTGGTTGAACGACCAGTATCGATCGGCAGAACGAATGATGCGTTCGCCCTATGATACTGCGCATGCTTGTTCCGCACATGCTAGAAGCGAAGATGAATGCTTGTTTGTTACTTCAAGATTGTATCTTGCTTTGCCATCTTCGAGTTCGACATACGAACTCTCGATGACAGGTGTCATTCAAGTCTTTCCTTGAATAAATGACAGATGATGTGACTTATCATCTTGATGACATGTACAGTCATAGTCGACCGTACTGACGACCGTCTGTCATTATAATATATGACATGCAATGACTCGACATGACATGACATGGTATGACATGTCTGACAGGTATGACATGTATGACATGTATGACACATGTGTCATCGGTCATAACCCTGACAGATCTCCCCTCTTAAAAGAGTTGTGACCTCACAACGGGCATACCTTTGTATATGTCTTTGATGTCATTGTTGTTGTTGCTTCTGCTGGTACCAGTCTTCTTACACCGATTTGAGGCGTCCCTCATGGTGTTTTAGGATTTTGGGGGGAACTGAGTCCACTTTAGTCCCTCACCTTAGCATGATGCCTTACAGGCTAATGCCTTACAGTTCTTAGGATGTAGCCCCCTTTGAATTGCGTATCGTATTTCAGAGTGACGATTCAAGGTTCAATGAATTGCGTTTCGTGATACAGATTGACGCTGGATTACTGATTGATCCACACGTATCGTGCGTCATAGTGACGATTCAAAGTATCCGAGGTGTACGTTACGGATTATTTGCGGTAGCCGTCGACGCTTTTGCGAACGATGATCCCACGAATTAACAATTTCTCATTAATCAAACGATTCTCGGCCTTATATATACAACTGATCGTTTGCTGTTCGTTTCCACAGTTGTTATATATTGTGCACCCAACCCTTCCTCCCCTCTTGAAGCAACTTCGGAGGTTCACAGGCGGTCATGGGGAGCCCTTTGGATGTTTCCGGAGTTATTTCACCGGGGGCTTGTTTTAATGCAAACAGAGTGCTGGCGCTGCTTAACGGGATTGGACTTATAATCCTTTACCCGGTCTGCTCACTCTTGAATTATTGGTCCAGTACGCACGCCTTGACGAACATCTATCGCGATGAGTGAGAGTGGATTCGCCACGTACTAATGTGAAATTTATTTTAGTTATGTTTGTCAGGCATAACTTAGGATCACAACTCCGTCTACCTCAGTCGATGTCTCCGGTAGCTTCGGATGACTGGCCACAGAATCCGATGACTAACCACGGTCTTGGCAAAGGTAGCATTTAGCAGTTTTTATTTATCCACAGATATGATATCTCGCATGTGTGCGTATCTGTGCAAGGGTATGATTTTGTACAAGGCTCACTACACCTTTAGCAAGGAAGGATCAATTTCCCGCTTCTATGCAACATAATGATAAAACATTAAGAGCAAGGTATATAGATGATCGACATGTATTAGTATATATTACAAGAAGTAAGGGCATCAGGCTTAATATAATGTTTAGCCTTCATAGGCAGCTATTATGTCTGCTGCATTGGTCAGCTCTGTGGCTTTGACCCAGGTGTCATGCTCAGGGCCGTAGCCTGCATATCGCACTAAGTAGTACTTGACACCTCTAGTGATCTTATCTGAGAGTATGTGTGATATCTCAAACAGTGGTTGCCCTTCTTCGGTGATCATCTGTGGCAGAGGCAAAGGTGCTTGGATCGAGTCATTGTACAGCTCTATTCTGGATACAGGCTGTACCGGATGAATACGGATATCGAGGTCTCCGAAATCTAACTCGTATGCACGCCCATGGCTAAGCACTTTGGATATGGTAAACGGCCCAATATATAGCTGCTTGAAGTGTCTGCCTGCCTCTGTCAAACCAGTCCATTGGATAAACTCGGTCCGTAAAAGAACTTCCTGCCCAACTGCATATTGCCGTGGCATGTGAGTCTTATTGAATCTGGCTTGGCTAATTTCTGCTGCTCGGGAAATGTTGTCTACCGCGTTGGCATGTACAGCCGAGTACTGGTCAAAATGATCTCGAATAGCTCTTTGTATTGGAACAGGAGCTTCTGGCGGAATAGTGATTACCAGATCATGAGGCGAAAGTGGTTGCGCCATCGAGTCGAGATAGAATGGTGAATAACCAGTTGATGCAGAAACTGTGTTGTTAATTGCAAACTCCACCAGAGGCAACTTGTCCTCCCACGAATTGGCTGAAGTATCATTGCAACAACACCTGTGGATGAAAAAATACTATCTAATCAGTTTATAAACCAGAGGATGGTGAAATCGAATCATGAATCAACAAATTGAAAAGTACCTGAGGATATCCTCGATGAAGGCATGGCTCCTCTCATTGGCTGCATTCGATTGTGGATGGTGTGAAGACGTCATAGACAATCTCGTACCAGTAGATTTCCACAGTGTCTGCCAGAATGTAGAGGTGAATCTGGGGTCTCGATCTGAGATGATGTTCCTCGGAAGACCATGGAGCTTGAAGATATGCTGCATATATATAGAAGCAGTATGCTGAGCTGTCCAGGTCATGCTGAAGGGAATGAGATGACAGCGATGAGAGAATTGGCACATTACCACAAATATACTGTCGTGCCCATTAGTGGTGATAGGCAGGTCAGTAATCCAGTCAAGAGACACATCAAGCCATTTTGTCTTAGGCACACTATAATTATCGTATATGTGCCTGACCATAAGGCTTGTGTCGTCTCGTTTTCTGGCGTTGACAAACGGGGCACTCCCGAATGTACTGGATGGCTGCCGTTGTCATTCCTGGCCAATAATATCGGCTACGCAGAAGATGAAGCATCATGCGATTTTTGCCTACATGATCAGAAATAGTGGCTGAGTGGCACTCATGAAGGAGAATGTGGCGAAGCTGTGTGATCTCACCGTCATCTGTGGGGACTTTAGCTGTAGGTGGAATGTACAGCTGTCTGCCATATATGGTCTTGCGGTAGATCAACCCCTGAATGAGCTCGAAGCTGAAGCTGCCGACTGACTGTGATGAAGTCGATGATGTCAGCTTAGCCAAAATAGTCTGTGCAAATGTATCACGATCATATTCGGATATAATGATGTCGTGTAGCTGATGAGCTGATGAAGAAGATATAAGAGCAATGAATGTAGGATCTGCAGATGGCATGACTTCGCTGATGTCTATGTGTTGCAGACAATCCGTGAGTTCAAAGAGTGCAGAGATACGAGTGAGTGCGTCTGCAACCTTATTCTTATCGCCAGCAATATGCTCTATACGGAAGTTGTACTCGGAGAGCTCATCCAATCACCTTGCCTGTTTGGGGCTCAGTGTGGATTTGGACTGGAAATAAACCAGTGGCTGATGATCTGAGCGTACAATAGTCTCAGGAGCTCCCAACAAGATGTGGCGAAAGAATCGGAAGCCCTCCACAATGGCAAATAGCTCGATCTCAGGAATAGGCCAACGTCTCTGTGTATCGGATAGAGTGACGCTGTGATAGCCACATGGCTTCATACCTTTTCCTTGATCCTGGAGTATCACTTGACCAACGTGTGTGCCTGATCCATCGACCTCCATAATAGATGGCAGTTTCTGATCTGGAAGCTGTAGTACTGGAGCATTGCAGATGGCACTTTTGAGGTTATCAAATGCCTGCTGCTGCTCAGATTCCCAGACAAACTCTGCATTATCTTTAAGGAGACGATTGAGCGGCTCGGCAATCTTGGAGAACTTTGGTATGAATCTCCTGAATCGACCGACCATGCCCAAGAATGACCGAAGGGATGACTTGCCATCTTTAGCCATACGGCGTAGAGGCTGCTTTCCAACGGTAGGACCATAAGACACTGGAGGCTGAATTGCCATGACTGCTCGGATTCTGTCTTCGATGATGAACAAGCCTGCTTCAGAGATGTGATGTCCGATAAAGTCTATGGATCTGACAAACAACTCCACCTTGGAAGGCCTGATGAAGAACTGGTGTTCTCTGCAACGCTGGAGAAACTGTCGGACATGACTCACGTGGCTGTCAAAGTCCGGACTGTATATGTAGGAGTCCACACTTGACTTATTCTCTTCTTTACGGTTTCGGACTTATACTATTCTACACTTATTAAACGACCGCACGAGGTATGCTTACGATTGGTCAACTACAAGACTTCGGTTTCGTAAATCTATATAGTTATGCTTTTGCTATCAGTGCATGCTTTCAATACACAATATACAGCAGTTACGGCTCTTTACTTTTATGTTATACTTTTCAGTTCAGTTCATCTCCCCGAAACGGGTTACTCTTAGAGTTCTTATACATTCAGGAACTCTTTCCATAACTCAACTGTACTGAGTACTCCGTACAACAGTCTAGGCACCTCACATCAACATCATTCTGATCGGTCCTACTGTACTCCGTACTGAGTACTCTGCGTTTTATACTTAGCCGTTTTTCTTGCTCTTGTGCTTGCCTCCTAGCACAACTCCCCCCCCCTTAGGGAAGGTCACGTCCACGCTGACCACGTCGGACCAGTAAAGTTTTTATACAGATCTTCTACTGTTGCTCTGAATGATTATACAGGTCTCAGCCGCCTGTTGTCTGGGATGACATTACACTTCCCAAGACACACCGCAATAAGGAGATCGACCTCTTAAGCACAAGGGTCGGCCTCTCACCGGTCTGCCATCTGCACTACCAGGCTCCCCCAAGGCTCAAGGTTTCACATCCATTACCACGCTCAAGGTTTTAAACCTCCCAACACGGTACACTTACAGGGGATGACAATAGGTTTGCCAATTACCTGACAGTTCTCGGGATGCCGGCCCGGAGGAAAGGTTTTAAACCTTCACCGCCTCCTCGGAGTGCTAGAGCTTTTACCCAGATCTCCAACTGCTGCCCGGTCGTGCCAGGTCCGGAGCCAATGCTCTCGTGAAATGGATTATACAGATTTCCACCTGTTGCCTGGTCGCACCGAGGCTAGAGCCACTGCTCACTTGGATAGATTACCCAGGTTCTCACCTGCCGCTTGGTCATACCAAGGCTTAGAGCCACTGCTCAAATGGATTATACAGATTTCCACCTGTTGCCTGGCTGTGCCGAGGCTAGAGCCACTGCTCTCTCGGATGGATTACCCAGGTTCTCACCTGCCGCCTGGTCTCGCCAAGGCTGGAGCCACCGCTCTTCCCGACGCTCCCCAACGCTCTCAATCGCTAAGACCACTCGCGTCAGATTCCCATCCGCCCTCAGGTATGATCGTCACCTCCGCTCGCACTCCCGCTAACGCTATCGGTTCCGGCTCAAACTCGGGCGGGTCACTCTCAACAACAGCTGACTGGACTAAAACGCTCATCTCGCTCAGATCCTCCCTGACAAGCAGTTCAGACAGGAACGCATGCACCTCTTCATGTAGGGTCAGGTTGTGGAAAAGCTGTTTTAACAGTGCTGACGGAATCCCATACAAATTCTCTCGCGCTCCCATGCCCTTCGCGAACACACCTCCGGCTCTCATCGCGCGCCCTCCTTGCGCTACTTTCTCGTGCCTACCGTGCTGCCGGAAGAACTCGCAAGGCGTATCGGAATCGCATACTCGCAAGGGTGTGCGCAACGGAACGTTGGTCCAGATGTGCGTGGGCTTCCTGTATGCGGTCCCGTATTTGCAGTACGTGACGAGGTGCGGAGCTGGTAGATTGCTCATGCAGCGACGCGTGTGCAACCCGTGGGGCTCTCTTCCCCTCGGGTTCTCAATGAAGTATGCTTCGGGCCTCAAGTACCGGATGATCTCCAATGTCCTACGAACTCGCCTGTCCGCAGCACGCAAATCTCGGATGCCTACCGTCTTCGCTTGGCTGTACTCTGTGCAAGGTGGGCTAGCCCAGACTACGTCGAAGTGTCCTGGTCTGAACTGTCGATAGTCCCATCGCATGATATCCTCGCAATGTGTGGGGCCCCACTTGGGCTGAATGTCTACAGCAACTACTTCGCTGTTGGGAAATTGCTTAGTGAACTGCCTCTCGACTGACCCGGTCCCACAAAACAATACAAGAATCCTAGACTGGCCGACTGGCTCCTTCTCAAGTGCTGCGGCTCCGTTGACTGGCGGCAGGGTGCTCTGAGCAGATACTCTCGCGAAAGTTCCTACTTCCTCATCAAACCTCTCCTCTGGCACCCATGGCATTGCTCCGTCTACCTTGAGCTCCTCCGATAGCGTGGTCCATACCGCTCCTGCGGACTCGTCGCGTCTCTTACGGACCCTAAGCTTCTCTCGCTCCACTCTCTTAGCCTCGATCCTCTCAAACTCCAACAACGCTCGGTTGGGAACACCGGGCCTGCCGGCTCCGTCCCACTCCAGATCCTCTCGGGTCTTCCACTCGTTCTCACTGCGGGGCATTCCTGTCCACTTGACCAGGTACTCTGTCCACCTCCTGCCCTGGCGCTGGCGCGTGCGCGAACGCTCCACCCTCTCGACGTGGGTTTCCTTGCGCCCGCTGACGTCCAACGGAGGAGGGGGAATCTCCTTAGCTCTCTCAACGAAGCGGCTGCCCGACTCTACTGGCGAAAGCCGGTCCACGGTAAACACATCGTGCACTTTCCACTGCTTAGGCGTCTGCAACCTATAGGCCGACGGTGCGCCTCTATCGCTCGCGGGAAGGGCCATCTGCCTGTCGCTGTGAAAGACTTCCAGCACCCGAAGGGGCCCAAGGCGCTTCTTAAGCAACTTCTTGTGCAACCCGCGGTCGCCCGGCTGAGTGAGGTGCGTGGCATCCACCCAAACCTCATCGCCTACTGCGTAACTCCTGGACCTGTGACGCGCGTCGTACTGGGCGATCTGTTGCTGCTGAGCTAAGAGCAGCTTCTCCCTAGCGAGCTGCAACTGGCGAACAAACTGGCGGGCTGTCTCGTGGGCTGTACCCTTTTTTACTGCTGCGCCCCTCCCCCCCTTAGCTCGGCCTCTCCGTGATGCAAGTGCTGCCTCCACGAAGAAGTCCAGCTGAGAGGCCGGAGCGTGACCATACGTCAGTTCAAAAGGGGTGAATCCCGTGACGGCGGAACGAGAGTCATTAATGGCGTACTCGACCGGGGTACACCATAAATCCCAATCGTGCTGGTTGGCGTCGACGTACGCGCGCAACATGCGTTCGACCGTGTGGTTTGTGTGCTCTGCCTGCCCATCACCTTGAGGGTGGTACGGCGTGGTAGAGGCAACCTGGACTCCCATCAACCGATGTAGCTCGAGATGCATCTCATCCCTGAAGCGGGAGTCCCGATCACAGACGATCTTCATGGGAGCGCCGTGCAAACGCCACACTTGGTCGAAATACATGCGCGCGATCTGTGCAGCTGAGCTGTCAGCGTAAAGCATGGGAACTACGTGCACCATCTTGGACAACTTGTCCGTGAAGGTAGCAAACGCGTCGTACCCTCGCTCTGTGCGGGGCAGCCCAGTGACGAAGTCGATACTAACCACTTGCCACAGTCTTACTGGGACTTGCAGGGGGTTAAGCTGACCGTCTGGATACCCGTTGCGTGGCCGGGTCTGTTGGCACACAACGCAGGATTTGCACCAGTCGGTGACATCCTTGCTCATGCGTGGCCACCAAAAGCGACGGGATACCCTGTCCAGTGTCTTATCCCTTCCTGTGTGCCCTGCTGCTGGGGACTCGTGTGCTTCGCGCATCACCAGCTCTCTGAGGGGGGAATCCTGAGCTAGCACTAGCTGATACCGCCCTTCTGCCACTCGCCATATCATGTCGTCTACCATGCGAAATGTGTCTGTCCTCTGATGTGGGGCTGCGATCAGTTCCTCCTTCAACGAGCTGAGGTACTGGCTGCGTTCGTATTCCGCTTGCAAGGCGCGGACGAACTCATCAGCCTTCAGTGGGCCTGATGCCGCCCTGGCCCTTGCTGCAACCCCTGTAGTGACTAAAGGCTCGTCGGGTTCTGCCTCACTGTCCTTTCGCGCAGGCGGCGCTCGGGGCTTTGCCCTGCTGGCTGCTGGGGCCCACACCAGAAGGACCGGCCAGCGCAGCGGGGGTCGACCTCCATCAGGGGACTCGAAGAGGTGGTTGGGACGACCTTTTTCGTCCTTCGTGTCAAAGACTTTGACCGGATGAAGCCCATACTTGGGGTGAATCAACCGCCTCCAGGGGGCGTCATAGTCTGGCAGAAGGAACATCGCCGAGGTGTTTTCCGGATCGGCGCGCCACTCAGCAAGGAAATGCCGAAGAATTCTTTCTATCAAGTCTGAATCCTTCGTGTAAGGGGGGTTGCACCAAACGTGTTTCCCGCGCCACTTTTCCTTCAAGCAATCGGTCCAATAGGTGTCAACCTGCCGGTTAACGCCCATGGAGTCGCAACACGCGTCAACGTCAAACACCCCGTACTGGGCTGCTATCTCCTCAAAGCGCTCCCTGATCAGCTTCCAGTCCTGGCGATCTACGACCTGGTCGTAGTGGGAGCTACTTTCTGGGGGCTTAACGGGCTCAGGTACCTTTCCGGCTGCCTTTGGATGACTCTGGGCCTCAGGGTGGGGGAACTTCGGGTGACTCTGGACTTCTGCTGTGGCCTGTTCCCTAGCTCGGTCTGCTCTGGTCATGACTGCTAGCGATTCGGCATCCCTCAAGGATTTCTCGCCTACTGCTAGGGTGGCAGCTGCGTCCAGCCAAAGGGCCGGCGACTCTACCCACGTGAGCCCATTCAGATGGGTGAGCTCACCAATGACCGGTGCTGGACTGGTGGGAGGGAAGGACTCGTCCTCGGAATCACTATACTCGAAGGTGGCGCCTAAGACAGATGTGGGATCCTCGTCCCCTTCGCATCTCTTGCCTTTCGGCTCAGAGTACTCGGGTCCATCAGATCCATCGGTGGTGCAATCCACTGCCCCGAGGACAGAGGTAGGATCCTCGTCCTCTTCGGACCCCTTGCCTGCCGGTGCGGAGTCTCTGGGCCCATCCGTGGCGCGATCCACAATCCCTTTTTCCTTCAACCCTTCTCTGGCTGACATTTCCTGATAGTCTGGTCGCCGGGACTGCGCGTCTGGTACTACTAAACAGCGCCCTGGCACGTGCTCCATCTGATGGACTCCTACCTCTACCAGGTCCTCGTACCAGCGAGCCTGACGTCGGCTGAGCTCCCTAGCTGGGGCGAAGAGCCACTGAAGGGGTTTATGGTCTCCCATGAGCTTAAATGATGTGAAAATCAGATAATGTCTCCAGGTGACCGTGGTGCAGTGATGGATGGCACAAAGCTCCCGTTCCCCAGCGTGATAGTTCTGCTCAGCGCCGGAGAACTGCCGGCTTTCAAAGGCCAAGGGCTGTAAGCCTCGTCCCTGATCCTGCATGAGTACACCCCCTAGTGCTACTCCGCTGGCATCTGTCTGCACAAAAAAGGGTCTGGAGCCGTCTGCTGCACCCTTTTGATCGGGTAGGGCCAAGGCTGGGGAGGAGATCAAGGCAGTTTTTAGCTGTTTAAATGCTGCCTTTTCATTCTCGCCCCAGGTCCAGTCCACGCCGGATTTGGTGAGGCGGGTCAACGGGTACGCGATATCTGCGAAGTTCTGGATGTACCTCCGGTAGAAGCCACACATGCCCAGAAACTGTCGCACGTGTGTGACAGTTTCTAGGTCTGGCCAATCGCGTACCGACGCAACCTTATCCTGCTGTGGACGACATCCATCCCGATCCACCACATGCCCTAGGAACCGGACTGATCGCTTGCACAATTTGACTTTCGACTTTTTGAGGTAGACTGAATTCTTTCGGCATGCCTCCAGGACCTGGCGGAGGTGGTCGAGGTGTACCTCATGGGCGCTCTTACCCGGAACCTCAGCCGAGAAAATCATGATGTCATCTACAAATACTTGCAAAAGGGTAGGTGCCCGAGGTACTGTTGCATCATCCTTTGCCAGGTACTTGGGGAGTTTGACAATCCCATAGGCATGACCAACCACTCGTACGCTCCAAAGTGCGTAGTCATTGCGGTTTTCTCCACGTCCTCTGCTTTCATAGGGACCTGCCAAAATCCCCAAAGGGCATCCATCGTAGAGAAGACGGTAGCCCCTTGTAGATCATCTAGGAGACTCTGGACATCCGGGAGGGGGTACTTATCCTTGACTGTGATCTCATTGATCTGTCTGTAGTCAATGACTAGACGCAACTCCTTGGGATTACTCGGCTTGGGGACCATCAGCACAGGGCAGCCCCACGGAGAGGCCGAGGGTCGTATGTACCCTTTGGCTAAGAGCTCATCTAGCTGTTGCCGGAGTTGCCGCAACTCCTCCTGCGACAGCTTGTACCCTCGCCGGTGCAAGGCGTTCCCATTCCAATCTGGCCTGAGCCGGACGCCGGACTTGAATTCCCTTGACTGGACTGATTCCGGCAGCTCTGTGCAAATGACATCTGCGAACTCCTTTTCCAGATCCCTAAGCTGCTGCCAGATTTCCGGCGACACCGTCTCGTCTATCTCGTCCTCCGGCGGCTCCGGGGAGGCCTGAGCAGTCTGTGGGGCTGGCGGCGAGGTAGTACCTGGCGGGGCGGCCGGTACCGGCGGGTCTGTGGTCTGCGGAGCTGGCGGCGGGACTGGTGCCGAGGCTCGCGACTTCTGACTCTGAGGACTCGGGACAGTGGGGACTTTTGGTCCCGGTGGCTGCTCGGTGGAGGGGCCACTTTCAGCACCAGGCTGACCGACTGCTGCGACCTGGTCACGCCAACGCACTCGCTTACGCCGTGCTCGGGGTCGTCGCTCCGCGACCAGACCCCGGCCCTGCTGGAGCGCCGCGGCTGCCTGCGCGTGCCAGGTGGGTGGCTTCCCGGCCGCGTGATCCTCTATCGCCTGCCTACGCACCGCTGGCGGAAGCAACGCAAATGCTCCGTTCGCCTCCTGTTTGCTAGCGAAAAAGCTGAGAGGGTCAGGGTGATCCCCGGCCTCGTCGACCGTGCTCGCAAATCCCTGTGGCCTAATATCCTCGACCACCGCCCCTACTCTCTGCAAATGACACGCTCCTTCCACGTCACTGTAGCCGGACTCGGAACTGTCCGAGACCAACCCTCCCGGCCCCTCAGACTCCTCAGCTCCGTCCGGCACCGCTGCGCTGGGACGCACGCTGACTTCACCATCCTCGGACCCGGAGGAGGGTTCTGACGCTAGGCCTGCTACGACATCGTTGGGGGAATCTTCGTCGGAGTCTCCCCCCCCCTTGTTGCAGGCCAACGCGCCAAAAGTCCCATCGGGGCCGAGGTAGACGACGAAAGCCTGCTCCTCTCTGTTTCGGAGGGTCCGCAGGTCCCGGCGAGCCCGACGTTGGCTCAAAAGGACTCCCTGTACCAGTGCCATTGCCGTGTCCTTGGACCGACTGGGGTCCGGTGACCCCGGCGAACAGCCGGTGATGACGACCTCTTCCCTGCCCTTGGTGAACCGGACCGAACCCCAGTTCTTATAATCCAGCGTAACCGGGGAAAGGTTCGCCAGCCAAGGACCCCCCAGGATGACATCCACCTTGAGGTCGAGTGGCATTACCCGAAGCTCAACCTGCTGGCCGTAAGACCCCTTCGACGTCTCAGCAAGGAGCTTGGGCCTGATGCAGGAATTAGCATCATATGTGGTGCCGTCAGCCACTCGAACTCGCATGGCTTGCTCGTGGCGCACCGGCTTGACGCCGGAGAGCCTCTGCAGTGTACTCTTTGCGATGATATTGGTGGATGCTCCCGAATCCACTAACACCTTGACTCTGACGCCCGCAATCCAGGCCCAAAACAGCAACAACGTCGGTGTGCGACTGTGCCTGTCGAAACTCCTCGGGCGCGCTCCCATCGAGGACACCGCTGCCAAGGACTCACACCAGCTCGGACTGATATCGCCGTCCTGCATTATGCAGTCCAGGCGGGTGACTGACGTTTCTGCGTCGGAGTCACAGTCCGGGAGGCAGTAAGTACACGCGTCCGCTAGCAGGCCGATGGCGACTGCTTTCTGAACTGCGCTGCGCTCTGGGAAGTCTGGGGGGGACACCGCGACTTGGACTGACGCTGCAGCCAGTTTAGCCGCTATGTGCTTTCTGACTTGCTCGTCCCGGTGCATCAGCTCATTGTCTTGCTGAAGTTCCCTATTCTCCCTTTCAAACTCCTCCTTTACGAAGGCGTGGAAGTCCGCATGGCGTTCTGTTGAGGTAGAAGCCGGGTCCCTACCCTCCAACTCGTACCTGCGCTGCAATCGAGAGGTTCGAAGCGCCTTATCTTCAGGAGTCAGCCATGGTCTGCGTTTCGGGCCCAAAGCCTGGCGAGCCCTGCTTCGGGTCAACCACGGCCGACTGGGCTTTGAAGTTCTCTCTGGTGGTGAGAGTTCTTCTCCTTCGGCAGGCTTGGGTTTGGCAACGCGAACAAACCGTCCGAACTCCTGATCCAAGATGGCTTTGCGTCGGCGATTGAACTCGCGCACCCTGACGAGCCGCTTCAAGCGCTTATCTAACTCTTCTCGATTCAACTGGGGCTTACTAGTCGTGGGTCCAAGCTTCTGTCTCATCCGCCTTTGCCCTGCCCTCCAAAGTGCAAGGGACT
>LGRX02026834.1:0-166277 GCA_001247695.2 Cymbomonas tetramitiformis | reverse complement strand
AACCCACAGGAGGCGCCGCTGAGCGATGACGGGCGATAACCTCCCTCAAAACCCTGTGGCGGCAAGCGGTCACCTTCCGTGGAAGCCGACGAAGGCGTCTCCGAGCAAGTCGCAGTCGAACGCCCCGGAAGCCAGGTCAGCGCAAGGGCCTTGGAAGAAGGAGATTCCGAGAGGGGCGGAGTGCGCCTAACGCGCATCCCCCCAGCCCCCCCATACAAGCAGAAGCTGAGAGGCGGCATGCTACCGTCTCGAGGGTGGCTCGATCTGTTAGGCAAGCTCCCGATACCGCCGCGGCAGGCTGCCCATCGAAGTATGCATAGAGTTATCACTGTAGCGTCCAAATTCTCATCCAGGCTTAGGCTATCATCACGCCGGCATAATCAAGCACGAGTGTAGAGTGTGTAGCCACCTCGGGCTTTCAGGGAGAACCAGATGTTAGTCAGTTCATAAGCCTCAAGGTTTGCAGCAGTCAACTGTTCAATATGGGTCAGTTTTTCAGAAAGTTCAGTGTCAGCGTGGAGAAGTTCAGCTTCACTTTCAGAAAGGGAAACTTTCAGCTCACAGTTTTCAGTGGTCAGTTCAGCGATCCGGGCTTTCAGTTCAGAGATCCGGTCGGAGTTGTCAAGTTTCCGGGGGCTGGACTGAACTGAAGCAACTGGTGTTTCCGGCACTGAAATAATAGGAACTGAATTGGTACTGGCTGCTGGGGGTTTAGTGATGCGTTTTGGCTGGCGAGGTTTTTTAACGACAGGAGAAGAGCCAGGCGAATCAACAGTGAGTTTTGCCATAGTTAACGACAACTGACCCGTATTCTTTGACTGTCCTGAGAAGAAGTGTGTACGGGTAACTTCCATACTGTCCAGAAACGCATCACAAGTTTGACCTAACTTTGAAAACTCGTTGCCATCCGCTGGGTCTGTCTCAAACACGTCTTCTTGATCCGAGGCTTTCACTGCCGCAAAACAAGGAACAACTACTTTGTTGTGTAAAGTATCTACGATAGAACAATAAACTACTGGCTCGTCCGAATCTTGAAGTTTGTCGCACTGTTTGACAAATAAGGTTGGAGCCCCTTCAATCGCCAGAATTCGCTCACAGGTATCGATGCGGTACGAATCCACGAAACAAAAAACTCCGCTGTATGCACACTTGTCGCAACGAGCATACATATTATTCTCAAACTTCAAGGATGAGCTTTAGAGATTCTTTGAAGTTTGCGAATTCTGGCGATAGAAGGGGCTCCAGCCTTATTTGTCAAACAGTGCAACAAACTTCAAGATTCGGACGAGCTAGTAGTTTATTCTTCTATCGTAGATACTTTACACAACAAAGTAGTTGTTCCTTGCTTTGCGGCAGTGAAAGCCTCGGATCAAGAAGACGTGTTTGAGACAGACCCAGCGGATGACAACGAGTTTTCAAAGTTAGGTCAAACTTGTGATGCGTTTTTGGACAGTATGGAAGTTACCCGTATAGACTTCTTCTCAGGACAGTCAAAGAATACGGGCCAGTTGTCGTTAACTATGGCAAAACTCACTGTTGATTCGCCTGGCTCTTCTCCTATCGTTAAAAAACCTCGCCAGCCAAAACGCATCACTAAACCCCCAGCAGCCAGTACCAGTTCAGTTCCTATTATTTCAGT
The DNA here is from genome assembly GCA_001247695.2 of Cymbomonas tetramitiformis. NCBI lineage: Eukaryota > Viridiplantae > Chlorophyta > Pyramimonadophyceae > Pyramimonadales > Pyramimonadaceae > Cymbomonas > Cymbomonas tetramitiformis. Next base: position 164,638 of record LGRX02026834.1, on the reverse strand, counting down.
GCCGGAAACACCAGTTGCTCCATTTCAGTCCAGCCCCCGGAAACTTGACAACTCCGACCGGATCTCTGAACTGGAAGCCCGGATCGCTGAACTGACCACTGAAAACTGTGAGCTGAAAGTTTCCCTTTCGGAAAGTGAAGCTGAACTTCTCCACGCTGACATTGAACTTTCTGAAAACTGGCCCATATTGAACAGTTGACTGCTGCAAACCTTGAGGCTTGTGAACTGACTAACATCTGGTGGGGAGCGCCAGAGGTGGGGAGCGCCAGATCACCAGGTTCCGTGATGAACCAAACTAGTCGACCTTGGAGGGCCCAGCGGCTTGATGACAACCTCGGAGGTCAATCATGAATCCGGCCATAAACGAACGCACCTGCATGGCGAGCACCGGCGGCACGGCGTTGGCGCGGCACCACTCGTCTGAGTGTACACCATCGCCCATGAAGCTTGGCCAGGCAAACTGTGCGCCTGGACCGCGCGACGCCTCCTCTGGTAGAAGGTACTCCGAGAAGCAGTAAGGGTAGCCGTAGTGCGCTCCCGCCTGCAGCTTTGGCCCTAGCACCCCTCCCATCACCCCTCTCACCACACCTCCCGCGAAACTGTTCACCACCCCTCTCACCACTCTTTCCCACCAGTTCCGCACCAACCCTCCTGACACCCCCCGCCAGGGCGCTGCCTTGTACTGCCGGCACTCCCCACCCTCTTCCGTAGGAGGCTGCACAACACTTAGGGCAAGGGCGACCACGGCGCAGGATTGCGCCGCCAGGTAGCCCCTAACCGTGGCCCAATCCTGAGAGCTTCAAACAGATGGTTCATCCGTCCGAAGCCGACAAGCACAGAAGCGGGGCGTCCTATATCGCGTGCACCACGGACTTCACACAACGGACCCATATCCAGCTGGCTACGGCATCCAAGCTGGGCGTGGCAAGCTGCCAACATCCAGCTGGCTACGGCATCCAAGCTGGGCGTGGCAAGATACCAACATCCCAACATGATGATGTTGATAGGTGATCGATGATACCCCCCCAACCTATCATGCTTGCCCTCTGGCCCTCTACTCCATCCCCCACCCCCCCCGCAGCTTCCGCCCGGCCTCGGACCTGAGCCTCGGGGAAGCGGTTCAGCTCCTCCGCCGGGTTGTCATTGTGGATGTCGCCTCCCAAGTCAGCCCTGCAGACATCCCCCAAACAAACGTCTGCCCTCATCGCGATTTGCGGCACGCGCAGGCGGGCAACGACGTACCTTGTACATGCCCGAGGACCATACTCTCCAACGCCTTCTTTGCCTCAGCCATTGAGATCAGCCATTCAAATCAGCCATTCAAATCAGCCATCCTCAGCAATGGTGCAGCAAAGCTTTCTAGGTTTCTCATTCATCGACTTCCAACCACTAGATCAAGTTGTCCGCCATTCCCAATGTTGCCTGATTGACTGACAACCATTAGATCGAGCTGCCCACCAACCTAGTTGTTGCCTGATTGCAGCTGATGCACCGTGGCAAAAAGCGACAACAGGTACCCAATCCAAATGCAGCCCTGAGTGCATGGATATGACACGGCTCCTGACCCCTCACTGGATATGACACGGGCTCTGGACTCCTCATCGATATGACACGGGCCTGACCCCCTCACTGGATATGACATGCAATTCGGACCCCTCACTGGATATGACACGGGGTTTGGACCCTGGGCCACTGATAGACACGGGCTTGACTCCCTGGATCGGATGACACGGGCTTGGACTCCCTCACCGGATATGACAGGGCCTGACTCCCTCACTGGATATGACACGGGCCTGGACTCCTCACTGGATATGACACGGGCCTGGGACTTCACTGGATATGACACGGGCTTCTGACTCCCTCACTGATATGACACACGGGTTTACCCCCAATGGATATGGCAAGGGCTTGGATTCCGCCCCATGGTATACCCTCCCCTCCTTCATCAGGACTCCCTGCAGAAACTGTTGATCACTGGATTTGTGGCGTTATCCCCCAAAATAGTTTAAAAAGAGAATCGAACCTGTAGAGATTGTCCGCGCCATTTTCGACCCCCCACAAGGTGCCATTCGCATCGAACGCCAGCCCAACCTCATTCCTGCGGTCAGCACAACCGCAATTCGCGCAATCTCATGATCGTGCGTTTATGGCTTAATAATCGGATCGAGGGCTCCAGGGACATATAGGTTTTGTTGCGATCATTCTACGCAGTTGCGTCGGTAGTTAGTTGCTTGCTGTCTCATGCAGGTAATTCGTATCACAGGGTGTAAATAAGCCCGGTGACAGTGCCAGGACAAATTTCTGGAAATTCGTGAAGCTGGTCGAACAATCAATTCTGTTGTTCTAGGGAGGTGATGTCCTCTGTCATTTTCTGAATTGGTTAATTTTGCCGATCGTAATTCCCGTGTACACCAGCCATTTTGTCCACCAAAGGTGTCAGGTTTCCTCTTGTTTCAGGTCTACCTGCGATTTCCCCCTGTGTCGAAACACGCACACACTGCGCATGGTACCGCACGTCCCGTACTGTTTTCCCCAAGGACATATCAGGATGAGGTTATCGTGGTTACGATCATGTATTCGTGGTATCGTAGGAAAAGGATGTCGATTACACGCACTATATTCTGGCGCCCAAAATGCGGTCGCCGGCAGATGAAAAATAGCAGCGTGTAAGATCTGTTCTCAGATGGCAAATTGGTGCGACTGCAAACGAAGTTGTTAAGTCAGATCGCAGAGTCGTTTGAGGGATTTCGCAATCACTGGATCGAGCTTGGATAGATGTTTCCTTCGTTAGGTTTGCGCTTCCAGCCCCCAAATGATCGATCCGTGCAATTCGAGAACCTCGAGGCCTGAGCTGAAGGGTTCCCTCGACCTTCAGGTGCACCATGCAAGGGGCCCAGGGTCTGGTGTGGACATATATGAATTACTCGAGGTGGAAGTCAAGTCACCTGACCGTACTCCTGAGTTTGATCACAGAAACATTCGAACAGGAAGGAAACATTGGCATTTCTCAGGGCCTAGGAAAAGACAATCCCGAATCCGGGCACTGCATTTATAGATGCTCCGTGCGATCTGACCGCCCCTATTCACAACCACAAACAAAAGCACAATCTGGCTGCTGCAGAGGGGTGGAGCAGTTGAAGTGCGCCCCACCGCAAGCCATCCGCAAACACCTCGCCACTCTCGAAGGCCATGCCTCCGTCCGGGATGTCATCAAGAAGGAAGCGACGAATGCGAGCGCGGTACGAGCTCGAGTCCACATTCGAGTAGCTCCCAATGGAAATATAGAGCCGTCTCTGCTCCCTCGCCCACGAAGTAAAAAGAACGGACACACATTTGGGCGCCCTCTCTGTCCACGCGACTGTTTATATCAAGTTGAGAGACTAGGATGTGGCCATCGTGGCAGTATGCTTTCCACCCTCAGGAGGTCGTGCAAAACTCTCTGTGCTGCTCGCGCCTCACGCTGTCAAATTGGAGTGGAGTGGAGACGGAGGGAGGGCGTGTGCCGGGTCGAGCCTGCGAGTCGATGGCTAAGGTGCGGGACCAATGACCTTGAGGAGCTCCCCCATTACCATCTGCGTTCATGCTGTGTACCACCTGATGGAGCCCCAGTCCAAACCACTCTGTGCAGAATAAGGCGTGTAAGCAGCATCCCGAAGGCGCCCCGCCTCGGAAGAAATCGGGCAAAATAGCACTTTGGACTCAAGCTTTTACACGTGTAGTACGAGGTGCACATGCTCTGGCTCCAGGGTACGTATCTCCATGTCATCGGAAATCATCTCAGAATCGAAAGGAAATGCTGCGGAACTAATACGTAAGTGGATTTTGCCGAAATTCACAAAATCCAATCTTACGTCACCAGTGACCATCAACGCAGACTCCCATCGCAAGTCAGCCACTTCAGAGTATGCAGAAGCGCCTGCGCGTTCCACCTACAGGGAGCTGCGGGGGATGAGAGCTACGGTGGTGAGGCTGCCGAAGTGCAAGCACACATCATCAATAGAGGAAGCGGCGGGGGGCAGGGCAACCATACTGCGGGTGCCGACGTGCAAGCACGGGTCATCTATATGCAGCTGCGTGGTGCACATTGCCATGATGAGGCTGCCAAGCTGCTAGCCTGTCACTGTGCGCTTGGAGCCCTAGGAGTGTATATGCGAGCACGTACAATCAAAACGAGGACTGAGGGGCAGGGAATTCACCGTTGTGGGGCTGCCGAGGTGCGAGCGCGTGCCTTCTGTGTAGGCCCACCTGATGAAATGCCAAGTCCAAGGATGAATCAGGTCAGTAGCCGGAGTGATCTTTCGTGCGGAATACTTGCATCGTGGTCATGGCGGGTCTGTGCGAGCAGGGTGCGTGCATTCTTTCCCGTAAACAGTTCCCCCGGACGGCGCTTCGTGCGTGAGAACGTTGTCGGATGTCGGGGACAGCCGTTGAAGAATATTTCAAACCTGGAGCGAAGAAAATACTCGGCAACGAGAAAGCCAACTCATCAAGCTCGGTGCGCCAGAAGTGCCAGCTCAAGAAAATGCACAGCGGCATCATGTGAGGCACGCAACAGGGAGGATGCGGGAGCATACCGATATACAACTGTGTCGCTTGATGCATAAAGCGATCCAAAAGCGACGGCGATTCCATGATTGAGGCCGGTCGCCTCTGCGAGCACCGCTCGTTCGGATTCGGATGAGGCTCCGTCGCCGTCACCATCCCACAGCACTGCACGGCAGGGCGACGACTTTCTCATGTATTTGGTACGACGTTACGTGCCATGGGCAATAAAGCTGTACGTATATATGTTGGTCGGCAAGTCTCGTCGAGGTACGCGCGCGCATTTTCACTGATCGCATAGGCCACATAATTTGCTCGCAATGTAAAATCGCGCGGCAAGTTGGCAACAGCAATATATGATATAGATCAGAAAACTTTGGAGAATTTTTGTCTCAATGGCTAAGTAAGCAAAGCGCGTAGGGAGTGTTGACTTTTGGACCACGTAGGAACGTACCGGAGACACGACTGCTATCGCGCTCCACCACGAGCACGTCCTCGTTCGACGCCACCCACATACCGCGTGGTTTCTGCAGACCTTGCGCAAACTGCAATAGAGGCAACGAACTTAACCCAGGGAGTGGTTAATGACTCTGAAGCGAAATGCCAGAACGCGGATTTTCGGTCAGTATTCCTCTAGATTTGTTCTTTGTATGCGCCGTGCGACCTAATGACACATATCGTCTGCCAAGCCAAAGCATATTTTGGGACCTACAACAAGAGGACATAGTGCTTTCTAGTGATGAGGGACGCCTGCTTCCACCAGACAACTGCGAGCTCAATGAACTCAATTCTTCACGGTTGAGAAGGTGTACCTGTGCAACGCATAACCCTGAAGCTGTAGCTGCGTCGGGATACGTCCCCGAACAAGCCTGTGCGCTCGAGATCCAAACGCGGAGAAGCAAAACAGTGAGCGCGTATAGAAGGGCGCCAGGCCTTGACATCGATCTTGACAGAGGAAAAGAGATGTGCGCGTCGCCGGCACTCAAGGCATAGGGTCGTGCGAGACGTGTAAAAGCCCTAAGGTATTCGAGTGGGACTAAGCTTCACACTCGTCGTCGGCTCGTCGGCCAACGCAAGTCCTTACGATGAGCAGGCCATACGCAATTCCGCTCTCGCTTGATCCAAAACTCAAGCCAACTCAAGTTGATCAAGGGAGCTTCCCCTAAATTGTAAGGAACCGAAACGAGTCAGTTTTCAGTAGAATGATTCAGAGTTGATCATCTGTCGTGTGAATCGTGGCGTGCGGTGGGTACCTCGCGCTCGGACCTCTCGTCTGAAGCCCTGAACACGTGAACAGTCAGTCAGTCTCTCGTCTGAACTCTCGCTCTCGTCTCACGTCTACCGTCCTAGACACGTCCTAGGGAGCTCTAATAATAACTCTATGACGGTCGAGTTTTTTCTGAAAATCGATACCATTTTTGACTTAGTCGCGTAGACCTCCCACGACTGCGCACCACGGGCTACCACCCCACTATTCTGCCACCCCTCCACCCACCACCCCTCCGGGTATTTTGGGGCATGTCTTGTGATGTATTTGAGTAGCTCGCACGCCCGTATACCTCAAGGGAATCACTCCATAGCGCCCCCTCTGTTCACCCATCCACCACACTGATGACCCCCTCTGGACCTCTATGACTAAACCCCCCAAATTCCTGCAAAAGTTTTGCAGGTTTTTCTCGCCCCCCTTAGCCCCCCGGCGTGCAAATTACCCCAAGGTACCTGCTTGACCCCTGTGCACCGAAATATGGTCATTGGGCCTACGCTACAGCTCGCACAATGCAGCTGAATCACTACCCCTGGGCTTCCCTCCCGAGAATTGGCGGAGGGCAAACTGCGAGAAAGACAGATCCGCTGTCCGGCTAAGCTCGCTGAGCATCAAACTGATCATCACATAAACAGTGTCTGGCCGAGGCTTTATGCTCTCGGAAACCCAGACAGTGAAGCAAGACTGTACTATTGTACTGTACTAATGTACAGTACAGTGCTAGGATGTCACGGACACGATACGGAAGCAGGGTCAGGCTAGGGGCTAGTCAGAGCCCATCTATATTATTAAGTCGCCTAATATGCTCTTTTTGAGCCTTCCGATTCAGAAATGCCGATCTGCCGCATCGTGTCGGCTGTCCTACTGCAGACGTCGGCTGTCCTACTCCAGATTTTGCGAGGAGCTCACAGACGCTGCTCATCTGACCAATCATATTCACAGTACTTCATTAAATTCGTAACTTTTTCATACCCGATCTTCCATTCAGGTCAGGTATTGGTTCGAAAAATTCGAGCCAATGATGTTTTAGATTCCCACCAAAAATCAGGTTATCGTCCGATTGAATCTTAGATGGTTACGGGCGTCAGATCCGGATATTTCCTGGACTCTCATCGTTAATTTTTCCTACTATCCATGAAGCAGGTTCATGGAACCTAATCCTGAATCGAGAATGCCGCGGACCCGCGTATGTAGACGGTATGAGTGTTTGACCGAGCACCCGTTCCAAATACGTTCCGCGCCTGCCAACGTTACATTCATTATTCACCAGGAGCGCCCACCCTGCACTACTACACTGCACGCAGACCTGAACTGCCTGCAACTCCAGCTTTATACTTTTCACTATTTTTCACTTTTCACTATTTTTCATTGTTTATGTGTAAACTGAAAGCGCGGTTTGTGGGCGTGTCGGAGATTGTGCAGGTTGCCCGTGAGATTCAAAGCTCCAATTTACGGTACGTTGGTTCCTAGCTCTCTGTTTTCCCGTTTCTCCTTTGCTGTTTGTACGGCTGCTTCACAAGTGGTCCCGACCGTATTTGTGAGCAATGAATATTCTTTTGGAAGTTTTCAATTTTGCACGTTTTCTGCGGCAATTTCCGCGACTGACTCGATTTTGCAAATATGGTGTATGCCGAAACAGTTCACCGCAGTGCGCCCGCCCATACAGCCCCACTCTTTGTTGGTTTGTGCCTACTTACTTTGTGCCTGTTTTTCCCACTGACCTGGGTGTAAAAGTTTGTTATTGTATTTGAATTGCGTGCTAACCCTTTCGTCAGGTTTCGCTTTCGTTGGGGTAGGTGACGCGTGGCAGTTCACCTCTGCGACCAACCATCCTCTACCGCCATGGTTTCCTTCGAGCCCTTGAGCTCCTTGAGCTCCCTTCGTTTTTCTCATCACAGTTTTTTATATTTGGCACGCATAGTCAACTTGAAATATTTCACGCGACTTTTTTGTGCTGTTTTCAATAGTAATGTAATATAGCATGCATGGTGTCCGGGATGTAAGCTGAATACATCCCGGATTGGGTTCGAGTCCCAACATGCCAACTGTATCGTAATGAATATGTCAGTGGTCGTTTTCTGAGATGTGACGAAGTATAGATGTTGTCGCAACCACGGGAGCATGGGGATCACTACACTAAACATAGTGTCAAGACATTCTTGAAAACGTGCATACCCGCGCGAACTCACACTCCCGAGCGCTCATTATATCCCCCATGGTTCAAGATAATTGCTTACTTGATCCGAAGAATGTTGGTACCCGTGGGTTACTAACAGTCCAGGGAATAAGATACGAACCATATGCGTTCTCAATATCACGCAGATAGTTCATATCCATCAAGTCAAATAAGGGTTGCCTGCCCTTTCCGCTCAGCGACGGAAAACCAAAATGAATGTTGCGATATCATGTCTCAACGTCTCAACACTCGACGGTCTCAACGTCTCAACCGCACGAGGAAATGTGTGTTCGCGTCTGACCGCTCCGAATCGCTGAATTGCAAATCATGATTGTTGATTCTGTCATGTTCGGCGGTTCTGGGCCGTCATCGTCATCGACATCGCGATGTACATGTCATGGCCATGGGATGGCCCATTGCAATTTGCAAAGCTTTAGTATGTGGCACGCCGGGGTTTCCTCCCCAAAGGTTCCTACGGGTAGTGACACCTGACACGTCTCAGTAGCGATTCGCCACGATGCGTGAATTCTGAATGTGAATAGGTGGAGGGAATCCATGAAGTGACACCGCTGGCGCTGCCATCTATATTTATAAAGCCGACTGGATACAATTTTACAAAAGACGTGTGTCACGGTAAAGATTGTTAGATTCAAGATAGAATATTACGAGAGGAATAGATGCACCTTCGGTGCGACAATTTTTAATTATTTTAAACATAGAATAGTCGATAGTGTCAAGTGTCTACTCCGGTATAAATCCAAAACGCGAAAGAGAGAGAGTGTTCAGTGTATGGAAAGGGGGGGGGGATCTATATTTAATTATTCCAAACCGTGACGCGAACACCCTCATACCGAATGCGGGCCCTACGGGTAGTAGCTAGTATATAGTATTCACCCTGTTGCGTCACGTACAGGATTCCAACCCCAAATCAGGTATGATATATAAACATGATATATGTGTATATAAGTGGATGTTTATATATACACACTTTCACACTATTTATGTGCATACAATTCTAGACAATGCATAGATTTCCAAGCCATTGCCATCCACACATCGTGCTAGCCGCTATACCATTCCCGTCCACACGACACGCTATTTACTAGGCCATTTTCTACTAGGTTCTATAACCCATTGCATGTTTGGCATCATTTGTATAGGGAAGATGGTGAATGAAATGCTAGAAACATTCATTAATGGCATACATACCCACGCCATGAGCTGTTGCTGCTGTTGCTGCTGGTGGAACGCCGGCTACTGCAACTGCTGGTGAGGCTCCAGCTTCTGATGCTGGTAAGGCTCGGGTTACAGTCGCTGGTTGGGCTTGGTCTGCTGAGATTGTCATTCCCATCCACACACCACGCAAATCACTAAACCATTCCCATTCACACATCATACTCGTTGCTATACCATTCCCATCCACAAGATACGTTAGTCACTACGCCAGTCCCGACCAAACTCTAAAACCTATAGCATGTGTGACCTTTGTATTGGGAAGATGGTGGAAGAGACATTCATCCACACACCATGCAAGTCACTAAGCCATTCCCATTCACATATCATACTAGCCACTATACTATTCCCATCCACCCAATACGCCAGTCATTAGGCCATTCCCCACCAGGCTATATAACCCATAGCACGTGTGACATTTGTTTTAGGGAAATGGTATGTGAGATGTTAGAAGCATTCATTAGTGGCATGCTCACCCATGTCATGAGCTGTTGCTGCTGCTGCTGGTGGTGATGGAGCTCCGGATGCTGCAGCTGGTGGTTGGGCTCCAGCTGCTGTTGCCGGTGTGGCTCGGGCTGCAGCTGCTAATGGTGCTTGGCCTGCTAAGTCTGGCATTCCCATTCACACACCATGCAAGTAACTAAGCCATCCTCATCCACACATCATGCCAAGCCATTCTCATCCACACGACACGCTAGACACTAGAACATTCCCATTCACACGACACGCTAGTCACTAGGCCATTCCCCACTAGGCTCTACAACCCATATCATGTGTGGCATTTGTATTGGGGTAATGGTCAGTGAAATGTTAAAAGCATTCATTAGTGGCATGTTCACCTATATCATGAGCTGCTGTTGCTGCTGCTGCTGGGGCTCCAAATGAATCAGCTGGTGGGGCTTGGCCTGCTGAGATTGCCATTCTCATCCACACACCATGCAAAACTCTGAGCCATTCCCATTCACACATCATACTAGTCATTATTCCACTCCCAACCACACAATACCCTAGTCACTAGGCCATTCCCCACCAGGCTCTATAACCCATAACATGCGTGGCATTTGTATTGGGAAATGGTGAATGACAGATAGATCCCTCAATGCAAATCATGATTTCAGATGTTAGAAACAATCACATATCGCACAATGCGTGGTGGTAAGCCAGAGTGAATACTATAGAAACAATCATTAGTAGCATGCTCACCCATGCTATACATTGTTGCTGCTGATACTGGTAATTGAGCTCCGGCTACTGCAGTTGCTTGATGGGCTCCAGCTGCTGTTGCTGGTTGGGCTCGGGCTGCAGCTGCTGGTGGTGCTTGGTCTGTTGATGTTGTCATTCTCATCCACACACCATGCAAATCACTAAACCATTCTCATCCACACATCATACCAAGCCATTCCCATTCACACGACACAATAATCACAAAACCGTTCCCATCCACACGACACGCTAATCACTAGCCCATTCCCCACTAGGTTCTACAACCCATATCATGTGTGGCATTTGGATTAGAATGATGGTGAGTAAGATGTTAGGAATATTCATTAGTGGCATACTCACCTATGCCATGAACTGCTGCTGTTGCTGCTGGTAGATTGACATTCCCGTCCACACACCATACAAGTCACTAAGCCAATTCCATTCACATACAGTATCATACTAATCACTATACCATTCCCATCCACACGACACGCTAGTCACTAAGCCATTCCCCAATAGGCTTTGCAACCCATATCATGTGTGGCATTATTTCAGGGACGCTTCAATCCACGCACTAATGACTACACCACAACAATAATTTGAAATGCCTATCAAAATAAGTTGCGGACACTTCAATCCACACACTGATGACTACACCATTGGCTGAATATGGTTTTGAAGCAAAGAATCGGCAGTGCTCACCTGATGGTGCAGCTGTATGAAGTGCGTGCAGATCAATAACGGGCGCTGATGAACCCGATGCAACAGCATCTGAGAAATCCACACAAGTACATAACCTTGAATCGACTGAAAAATCAAAAGGATTTCATGAATGGTATTGGTAAAAGTGAATATGAAACTAGAAATGGATTTCGTAATTAGGTGATATTGCCAAAGTCATTTTAATATATTATTCAACAATTTGATTACATAAGTGTCATGAACATGTTCATCAATTAATATTGGCAACACATTATTATATAAACATCATAAAAACAAATGAAATAATTAAATTGCAAAAGAATATCACAACATGCTTAACATCCATGACATGATATAACCGTTATGAAAACCTATAGCATGGTTTACACACTTAACCAAAAGGATTCAAGAATCCTTACGTTTTGGTTTTGAACGGTAATATCAAAATCGTCATTTTGTGAAAAAAAAAAAACAAAGCTGACCTGTATCGACCGGACACACGGCGCTCGTTTCCGAAGAAGAGGTGCTTGACCGTGGACTTGACCGACGCGGAGCCCTGCATTCGGATGGCTCGTCGCATTCCGGAAAGCGGTGCGTGGGAGTGGTCAGTCGATCCTGATCGCAACAACCCCACCGCTGATCGGTCGTGGCAGCTTTCTTCCCGGGTTGACAAGACGCTGGTGGTGGAGTACTTGATGGAGGCACACATTCACTCGACGGACCGGTTGGGCTCACGGATGTCGGTTGGCACTCAGACGGAAGTTGCCTACCGGTTGAAAACCACCAAAGGCCAGGCAAAGATGCGAGCCGAGCTTTTTCTGGGAGAGACAAAGCTGAAGGTGCTGCAAATGTGAGCACCCACTCCACGCCTGACCAGGTTCAACGTGGTGAACGGGGTCTTGGACAGGGCCTTCACGGTTGCGGTGGAGGGAGGCAGTTCGCAGACGGTGGTCTTCGGGTACCTGGATGCTGCCCGGGACATCCACTTCGGAGAGAGAGGGGCGTCCCAAGTCCGAAAGCAACGCGTCTCTTGCAGCTGCAAGGCATGGACGAACATGATGGGCAGGCATGGCCGTAGCAGCGCGGTGCACTGGTGTGTGCATATATGTTTTGTGCTGAAGGAAGCGGGGATCTCTCCGGGGCACGCCTTTTACGTTCAAGCTGGGTTCACCGTCCAGGAAGTGGATTACATTCTGAAGGAACTGGAGAAGATGAAGATCACTCCTCGTACGTCGGAGGTGGGTGCGGGTGGTACTGGACTGAAACAGGGTGAGTGGATGCTGGTGCCTGGATCTGGTCGTCAGGCGGCATGTGCTGCCGCCTTGAACGTAGGGCAAGGGTGTGCCACACAGAAGACACGAACCAAGGATGAAGGCAAGCATGTGAAGCAACCCGTGTTGGAAGCCGACGCACCAAGGGTGGTGGTGCAGGGGAAAATGCAGGTAAATGGTGCATGGCATGAGAGCAAGTTCCAGTACTGCGTGTCACATGCCTGCTGCACCCGGGTGATGCCCAACTATGTTCAGATTGCTCCAAAGCCTACCGACATCCAAGTGCACCCCGATGTGGAGTTGACGGCTGAGCTACTGCGGAAGTCTGGCGCGTTAACGTCCCGTGAATGAGTATCGTGGAATGATGCCAAATGTAAGCGGGAAGGTCCCTAAGGATGGAGAACTGTAGGACACAGTTTTTGCCGCAGCACAAGAATGGTGCTCAGAGGTAATTACTCATAGCAGCTTGTAGTGATCGAGAACACCGATGGGAAAGTCTTACGCGAGTCGAGAAGGTGCAGTTACACTGCGTTAGTATTGAGGTGTAAGAATCGCCTAAGGAATGTTTTGCATGAGTCGAGAAGAGACAGCTACACTGCCTTAGTATTGAGGTGCAAAAATTGCCAAACTGAGTGATCGAACGGTAACTATGTTATAAGAAATTTGCTCTGAAATGTTTCACGCGTACTCTTTGTGTCTTTCATGAAAAGTTATTGTCTTTGATAAAAAAATAACTCTATACTCTTAAAGCCTTTGATAAAAGAAATGTATGAATAAAGGGTTGTTCTGCATACCAATTCCCCAACCTGTGCTTGTAGGGAAACGCATAAGGACGAGCCAAGTAATATCACAAAGTTTACCCCCCAAAAAAAAAAACATGAATACAAAGGCATTTCGTCCATGCAAAATCGGCAAAAAGTGTATGCTACGAAGGTATCATTTTGAGGGATTTGCAAACAAAAAATCAGAATTTTCAAAAGGTTTACCCCGTAACCTCGGCAGACGTGTAAAATGGTCAAACACGGCTTAGGATCACAACTCCATCTACCACAGTATCGTATTTCAGAGTGACTGGCCGTAAGACCCGAATGACAAACCACGGTCCGGCAAGGCAGTTTTAGCAGCTTTTATTATCCACAGATATTGTACTCGCATGTTTTGCGTATCTGTGCAAGGGTATGATTTGTACAAGGCTCACTACACCTCAGCAAGGAAGGATCAATTCCCGCTCCTGATACAACATTCAAGTGCAGGGTATTTTAGATGATCGACATACGTGTTATCGTATTTATATATATTACAAGAAGTAAGGGCAATAGGCTCAATATATTGTTTAGCCTTCATAGGCAGCTATCATGTCTGCTGCATCGGTCAGCTCTGTGGCTTTGACCCAGGTGTCATGTTCAGGGCCGTAGACTGCATATCGCACTAAATAGTACTTGACACCTCTAGTTATCTTATCTGAGAGAATGTGTGATATCTCACATAATGGTTGCCCTTCTTCGGTGATCATCTGTGGCAGAGGCAAAGGTGCCTGAATTGAGTCATTGTATAACTCCAATCTGGATACAGGCTGAACCGGATGGATACGGATGTCGAGACCTCCGAAATCTAGCTCATATGCACGTCCATGGCTGACAACTTTGGATATTGTAAACGGCCCGATATACGACTGCTTAAAGTGTCTGCCTGCCTCTGTCAAACCAGTCCATTGGATATACTCAGTCCGTAAAAGAACTTTCTGCCCTAATGCATACTGTCGGGGCATGTGAGTTTTGTTGAACCTGACTCGATTGATTTCTGCTGCTCGGCTAATATTGTCTACAGCATTGGCATGAACAGCCGAATACTGGTCAAAGTAATCTCGGATAGCATTCTGAATCGGAACAGGAGCTTCTGGCGGAATGGTGGTTGCCAAATCGTGTGGTGATAATGGCTGCGCCAGGGAATCGAGATAGAAAGGTGAGTATCCAGTAGTAGCAGAAACCGTATTGTTGATTGCAAACTCCACCAGAGGCAACTTGTCCTCCCACGAATTGGCAGAAGTAGCATTGCAACAACACCTGAGGGAAAATACTTTCTAATCAGTAATCATAAACCGGAGGTTGGTGAATTATGCATCAAATAAAATGTAAATACCTGAGGATGTCCTCAATGAAGGCATGGCTTCGCTCATTGCTTGCATTCGACTGTGGATGGTGTGAAGATGTCATAGACAATCTCGTGCCAGTATATTTCCACAGCGTTTGCCAGAATGCAGAAGTGAATCTGGGATCTCGATCTGAGATGATATTCCTGGGAAGACCATGGAGCTTGAAGATGTGCTGCATATATATAGCAGCGGTGTGCTGAGCAGTCCAGGTCGTATGAAATGGGATGAGATGTCAGCGATGAGTGGATTGGTACATTACCACAAATATACTGTCGTGCCCGTTGGTGGTCAAAGGCAAATCGGCGATCCAGTCAAGAGAAACATCAAGCCATTTTGTCTTAGGTACACAATAGCGAATGTGCGCCTGTCCATAAGGTTTGTGTCTCCTCGTTTTCTGGCGTTGTCATACGGGGTTCATTTCTTCCCCGTGCATGCGTGCTGGGAGGCCATCATTGAAAGGCGTGTTGTTTGCAAACACTTGTAGCCGGCGCCATACCGAGGCCGCAATTGAACTGCTTACCTGATTGGTGCTATGGAGCTTACGGTGAAGGCGATGCATGGATTGATTATGACTTCGAAATCTCTCATGGGTACGGGAGTAGCGATAATGGCAGCCACTTTGAATACTAGGCAAGCCTCGTCCCCTCCAATCCTTTCGGGAAATCATCGATGGTCAACAGGTCAACATTCCAACGACAATATGCATTTACAATCGCACGACCGCACATTTGCGAGCTCAGATTGTTCGGACGCCCAAGGAATCCTTGGGAACGCGTATCGCATGGATGGAACACACACCACATGTCTTCATGGTCATATAAAACTTGCTTTCACGGCATCCCCGTTCATTTTTTGCTTGCGCTCACCATCCACCCACCTCCTATCAACATTCCAAGAACATGGACGCTCAGCGAATCAACCCGACGGTTGATCCGAAACATGTTTTGTTTTTGATTGTTCTGCCTTTCATCCGCGCGAGGTACGATAGAAGAAGGCAAGCGCAAAGGGATTCAGTTGCTAGAATGAGAAACGGCGAATGCCCAGAGTGTATGAGGAAGTATTTTGACCTTTGGGAGGACAAGACTCGGAGGAACCGTTTATGGAGTAGACATTTTGACGAGAGGCACGACCCCGTGTGGCGTCGAGCCTTGGAGATAGAACCAATCCGTCCGTGTTTTCGTCTGACACGCCTTGGCCGCCATCTGTTCAAACTGCAGAGTCACCCGAATTTTCACCGCAACAATCTCGATTGATGGCCAGGTATGTACACCACATGTATTTCTTGGGCAGGATTGCCTTGCTATCATCCTAGCCACAAATTCTAATCCACCTGTGCATTATTCTGTGTACCCGCAGATGATGACACCAAGCTCTTCGCGCACACATTGTGGTCCGCTGGCTACTTTGAAGAGGCGCGCGTAGAATAATAACAATAAGAATAACACGTAGTCTTGGATATGGAATGCCAAGCTTGTGTTATTGTGAGATGACCTTTTGATAATAGCAGGGTGAGATTTGTACTTTTTATGTAACACGTCTTACGTATGTAAATTTTCACGCATTATAAAGCCTGCCTATCTCTTCATCAGCATTCATTTCTCGCTTTCGCTCACCACATGTCTTCATGGTCATACAAAACTTGCTTGCACGGCATCTATTAGGGCTGATAAGCGAGCCCTCAGTATGTCAATAATAAGCTGGTGTTTATTGAACAGTAAACACGCATGCAACGTATGAGCGGGTGATGAGTGCAGGCTTCTGTGAGAAGGTCCTGCTCTAGCACAATGCTAGCTCATATACCAGATGTCTCCCATCGCATAGATGGTACCGCCATTGGGTTGTGAACCCGAGACATTGGTTGAACGACCAGTATCGTCAGAACGAATAATGCGTTCGCCCCATAATACTGCGCATGCTTGTTCCGCACATGCTAGAAGCGAAGATGATTTCTTGTTTGTTACTTCAAGATTGTATCTTGCTTTGCCATCTTCGAGTTCGACATACGAACTCTCGATGACAGGTGTCATTCAAGTCTTTCCTTGAATAATGACAGATGATGTGACTTATCATCTGATGACATGTACAGTCATAGTCGACCGTACTGACGACTGTCTGTCATTATAATATATGACATGACTCGACATGACATGACATGACATGACATGGTATGACATGTCTGACAGTATGACACGTATGACATGTATGACACATATGTCATCGGTCATGACCCTGACAGATCTCCCCTCTTAAAAGAGTTGTGACCTCACAACGGGCATACCTTTGTATATGTCTTTGATGTCATTGTTGTTGTTGCTTCTTGCTGGTACCAGTCTTCTTACACCGATTTGAGGCGTCCCTCATGGTGTTTTAGGATTTTGGGGGGAACTGAGTCCATTTTAGTCCCTCACCTTAGCATGATGCCTTATAGGCTAATGCCTTACAGTTCTTAGGATGTAGCCCCCTTTGAATTGCGTATCGTATTTCAGAGTGACAATTCAAGGTTCAATGAATTGCGTTTCGTGATACAGATTGACGCTGGATTACTGATTGATCCACACGTATCGTGCGTCAGAGTGACGATTCAAAGTATCCGAGGTGTACGTTACGGATTATTGCGCTAGCCGTCGTCGCTTTAGCGAACGATGATCCCACGATTTAACGATTTATAATCGCACGATTCTCGGCCTTATATATACAACTGATCGTTTGCTGTTCGTTTCCACAGTTGTTATATATTATGCACCCAACCCTTCCTCCCCTCTTGAAGCAACTTCGGAGGTTCACAGGCGGTCATGGGGAGCCCTTTGGATGTTTCCGGAGTTATTTCACCGGGGGCTTGTTTTAATGCAAACAGAGTGGCCCTGCTTAACGGGATTGGACTTATAATCCTTTACCCGGTCTGCTCACTCTTGAATTATTGGTCCAGTACGCACGCTTTGACGAACATCTATCGCGATGAGTGAGAGTGGATTCGCCACGTACTAATGTGAAATTTATTTTAGTTATGTTTGTCAGGCATAACTTAGGATCACAACTCCGTCTACCTCAGTCGATGTCTCCGGTTTGCTTCGGATGACTGGCCACAGAATCCGATGACTAACCACGGTCTTGGCAAAGGTAGCATTAGCAGTTTTTCACAGATATTGGTACCCGCATATGCGTATCTGTGTAAGGGTATGATTTATACAAGGCTCACTACACCTTAGCAAGGAAGGATCAATTCCTGCTCCTGTCATATCAATTTGATGCAGGGTAAAAATGTTAGGGATGTAACCCTGCAGTTCTCGGGATGCAGCCCTGCAGTTTTTTGGGATGCAGCCCTGATCTATATACGACCGATCGACGAAAACCCTTGGGTATATGTTTCCACGGCCTGATTATTATTTGGTCGGCAATTATTGGCAAAAGTCATCGGCTATCAGCTTTTGACTCAGAAACCACAATGTTATAGAAGCTGCGACCTATAACCATATGCGGCAGTTATGCCTTCAGCATACGTAGACAATATGATTATGTGGAACTTATAATCCCACTTAAGTTGCATCATGATAAATTTATCCAGGTGTTAACAAGTGTTCAGGATTTGATAAGGGGTTGACGCCCCACAAGCCAAAGGTCACTGTCTCATAAGGCTCGCCTCAAGTGTGCGGCTTTGAGGATTAGCGTCCTGGCGAGGCACAGTCATGATGCTTCCTAGTCCATAATGGAGCTGGAAATGAGAATGCTCAAGATATCCGAAGACAGGAAGGCTTTTGGTTGGCCAGAGTTGCTGTCTAGATGCTTAACCTCGATGGGGTTGCATTCGGATACAAACTGTGCAACCATGCATGTTACTTATGTATTGGTGTATGACTTTGATGAATTGTCTCTTGTCATGATCCTGGAAGGAATGACAGGCAAATAGCTAGAGTGGCGGATCTCACTCACTCGGCTTTGTTGTTATGGAATTCGATGCCTGATGGCACAACTGGCAATCCTTTGCTCAGATGCTTTCCTTAAGACATTGGCAACAACTTGTGTGCCAGCTTCTCTAGATTTGGGGAGAAACCATGGATCAACAATTCATCAATCAAAACACATGTTATCAAGGCTGATTCAACGAGTCCTTTAACTCTTGAATTTCGACAATCAGCATCTCAGGCTGTTGACGTCAAGTGATGGTCGTAAGCTTACAATATAGCTTATTCACATTTGAAAAACCATCGTTCTTCTATGTCAGTGCCCTTCATATAATATGATAGAGCCGGAGAAATATGCATCTATGATTTCTTCATAATGAACTTCATGTGTCAGTAAGTCAAATAAGACTTCATTTGATGCTTCAATCGGCATGATGTACCGTGTCATCAACTTTATGGCTGCTATATACAGATGCTGGAACTTTTGATAAGATTTTTAATCTTCCAAGCAAAATCACAATGATGTAAATCAATATGTGGCAAGCAGCTGTATGAAGAATGAATGAATCTATACTCCTTCCTCCCCCTTTTAAAAAGAGGTGTATCAAACCAATCAGATGGTGATGGAGAATGCTATTCAATCATTATGTTATGAGAAAATGGTTTGATAGAAAATCAGAATGAGATTACTCATCGAATGCTTTCGAGGTAACAATGTCAATATGAATACCGATTCTCTCTACGTCATACCGGCAACATGCCTGACGCTTTTGAATGTGGCTAATGCCAAATGATGTCAATTCACTATGATTCAATATGCAGTTTTTGGGTTGCAGCCCACATGCATTGTCAATTCAGGGTCACTATAGTGTGCCCAACTTAGACAATGTTTCTAAATAATGATTGTCATAATGAACAACGGAATCAGTGATGGTACCGAAGTTAACTTTGGTATCGAAGCTAATGAAGAGTCAATCAAGAAGTGTCTGTAATGACAACAACTTACTACGAGTTGTATTTCCGTAGTTGATGGATGGCTGACATGTCATTTCATTAGAACATGGCATTGCCTAGTGATATGTGTATCTTCTTTAGTACATGATCGCTTATCTCAATGGTGCCCATTTTATTTTTGGGCAAACACTATTCAGAGACTTGTCATGATAAGGAAGTATAAATGATGAATGTGTCATTTCAATCCGATAGAATTGTGACTTGTTGATGACTATAAAATTTCTGTCATTTTCCAGAATGAGGATGAATTGCGCTTGGAAACCATCTGTAGATTGCGGGTTCGAGTTCCGCTATGGCTTTCCCCAAGACTTCGTGGCCTAATGTACGAGGCAACAAATTTCTAAACATTCCAGAATGAGCTTTCAAAGAGTCTTTATTCCTCAATGAAGCATGCTTGTCTTATGTGCCAAAATGATATGAAACCACAAGTATGGTGTCAATCTATATGTGGATGGTTTATACCATTGTATGCTATTCCACAAATAAGTAGTGATGTCAGAATAAAAACTTTGGACAATTGCAACTCAGTACAAACCCGAGTGCATTCAAGTCCACTTGTATACTTTTTATGTGCACAGGATAGAACATATTTTCTATGTGATTCTGGATTCAGGAACTAGAGTCAATGTAAAACTTTTTTCCTATTTCAGACGATGAAGCCTTTATTCCTTTAGGTGCAATACCTTATTGTAAGGAATTCATTTCAATACAAGTTTCAATCGATTTTCTCAAATCTGTCACTGTTGTGATGATCAGATTGGTCAACTTTACAGCATAACCACTTCCCCTCGCTGAAGGAGATGACTCCCATCATAGGGCGGTATATTGGCTGTTTTCATAAATTATGACACATGGAAAACATGAATAACTCTTGGAGAATTTCGGGATAAACATCCTGAATTGGCTGTGCTTGATTGCTCTATGCCCAAGAATGACCGAAGAGATTACTTGCCATCTTTTAGCCACATGGCGTAGAGGCTGCTTAACAACGGTTGGGTCATAAGCTGGATAGCTATGTTAGCTATGTTGGAGGCTGAATAGCCATGATTGCACATCGGATTCTGTCCTCCATGATGAATAGACCTTTGAGATATGGTGTCCGATGAATCAATACTTTTGACAACAACTCAACCTTTAGGTATGATGAAGAGCTGATGATTTTTGCTGCAATGCAATTGTTTGATGCGTACCACTGAAATGCCTTGTGATATAATAATCTCACTGCATAGGCTTTGTTCAATGGCGGTATGATCAGATATGCAATGATCCATGAAGACAAGATGGTTGGCATGGCTCATTCAGCAGGTATGATTTCCTCAAAGAGATGCCAATACACGGATACATTTCAAGACATAAGGGCAATAGATTTATTATGAAGCCTTCAAAGGCAGCAAGCATTAATGCTGCATTGGTCAGCTCAGTGGCTTTGACCTTTCTAGGTGTTGTACTCAGGCCGTAGCCTGCATATTGCCTTGAGTAATCTTGACACCTTTAGTGATCCAATCAGATGATATGTATGAAATATCAAGAATGCCCTTTTTCAATGATCATCGGTGGCAGAGGCTATAGTGCTTGCACCGTGTCAATATACAATTCTAGTCTGGATACATGCTAGACCAGATGTATACAATGTCTAGGTCTTCAAAATCAAGCTCATATGTATGTCATGGCTGATGACCTTAGAAATGTTTGATACATATATGTGTCAACTTCATGGAGTTCTGCATGGTTTGACTGTATATAGTCAGGCTTACCAAAGCAAAAACGATGATGCAACTTAATTGTTTTATTTTATTATTTGTCTTTATTATTTATTTGGTTTTTAGTTGTATTTTTAGCTTATCATCTTCCCCCCTCAAGGAAGTGTATTGCTAGGCGGTTGTCAAGCGCCGTTTAAATACAACAGAGGTCCGACCTCTATGTGATGATGTGATAGCTTACTATGAAGCTGGATAGCAGTTCTCGGGATGCAGCCCATTGCACCGAAGGTGCGTTGCAGTCGTTGGGATGCAGCCCGAATTCACGTCATCAGCGTGGGTCATATAGTGCCCAAGCATGTGCTGTATATATACAACACTACCCTCCAGCGGCGAAGTGGTTTGCTATTACCATCATCGTATGCTGTGGGATATCAATATATAATCAGAGAGCATGGTAATATGTGTACCATGTTTGTCAATATCGGAGAGACTGTGTCTTCTTTAAAATCCTCATGACTATATGTATAATGGTGCTATACTGATGTCAACACCTTCTCTCTGAGTGATTTATTGATTTCAGATGTGATGTCGTGGCAGTCAACCTTGTCCGATTGTACCGGAGGTTGTATGAATTGTGTCCACGTCATTGGCACGAGTCATATTGTGTCCATGCATACGCGATCTCAGCGCAGGTCACAATACAGTGCCCGAGCATACGCGATTTTAGCGTAGGTCACATTGTGCCTCTATTTATTACATATGAGAATATATGTTACTCATCTTTGTGAGTCTAGACAGCATTGTGCTGATTGCAATGCTTTCTCTGGTGACTTATATATCACAGATTATACCAAATGTGGCGATCAGTCCAGTGCAATATTTTGTCACCGGAATGTACAGGGATTGTGAATGATTGCAATCCAGCCGGAGGAATAATCTGAACAGCTATTCTGTACTAATGAATTCATCGGAGTTATACTCATTTCGACGATTCAAAACCCATGTCATTTGTAATGATGACAACTCATGTGAATATATAGGGTTTTTATCAGAATGCTTTTATGTGATGTCAACATATTATGAACAATTCACTTGCATCTCAGGACAAAGGAGTTACGCTTGGAAGGTCTTGCATGGTGGTCACCAACAGTTATCAGCTGTTATTCGGGTGCCAATATTCTGCCTTCAGCACTGGGACTATATCAACCAGTCTTACAGCGATGCACTTGTCCTTCCCACTCTTATGTACGGCTATAGTGCCAAAGTGTATCAGGTGGGATATATATATATATATATACATTATATAACTATCATCTTCTGATCCAGGATATGCAATTAAGCATGGTATCAGGTTATATGTTATGTATATAATTCAGCATTCCAAACTTACTCGAGGATGTAAATGCTGAGCAAGAGTCAACTTATAGTCATTGGGATATAGTTTCCCATCCGAGTTTACACTTTGTTAGTGATGGTGGATTTAACGTTGTACAGATTTCAACGTTACTTGTGGATGCAGTGATTTTATTAAAAGCAATCCATCAGAAATCACCAGATCGGAATATAAAATGGATATGTGTGTGATCCTATCCACCTTCTTCCCTCCTTGAGGAAGTGTGAACACATAGGCAGGTCAGTTGCTTATATAGCTTACAGCTTATAGCTTACAGCTTATAGCTTACAGCTTATAGCTTACAGCTTATAGCTTTCAGCTTGCAGTCCTTGTAGGAAGCAGCTCATACAGTTTTAGGGTTGTTGCCCAACAGTTCTTGGGTTGTTGCCCGAATTATTATCATGTATGTGCTGATTACAGCATGATATATATATGCCAAACACGAAGTGTATCCAATATTTAGGTGGCATTTAGGGCATGTTACGTTACAGTGGTCCATATCCCCTTCAGTGTGTTTAGGGTGTTACTTGGTATCAGTAACCCTAAAATAGGTAAAATTAAAGCAGTATAAATATTTTGCAAACACTTTTAAGCAAAACTGCATTTAATGTCACACTGAATGTTACGTGGTTTCACTTGTTATGCTAGTGACTAGTAACCCACATCGATACATATGTGTCGACTGCGCGGATTGCGAGTTCTGGCAGGATACGGAATGGGCTCCGTGGCTGTCGAGTCTTAATTGTGCGGGTTTTGCAACTGAGCTTGCGATCGAGGGCATCTGATAGCAAGGCTAGAAAATCGACGGGTGTGAACGACGGCGAAGACTACAGGTATGGACGCCACTACACTGTAGTCATCAAATGGCCTGATGGCATAAAAGCCCAATATCTCTTACTTGGAATTCATTTTTCCCTTTTGCTCACCATCCACCTCACCTCCTACCAGTGAGCGACGCACCTCTGCAAAATCGTGATGCCTACCTACACCAGTATGACCACTATTGGAATATTGGAGTATTGGATGTGGCCTTACGATCTTTTCACGTTTTACGACTGCCAGTCACGACAAGCCTATTGCTTGGGTGCCTGAGGATCCTGTAATTGGGTGCCTGAGGATCCTGTAATTCACTGCTTGTGGCGACAAGCGCGGCGACAAGCCGAAGAAGACTGGGAGGACTTCGGGCGCGATGCAATAAATGTGAACTCCTGGAAATGCTGGAACGTTTGGCCGATGTACGTCCACGGCCGTAGATCTAGCGAAGAGTGTGGTGTGAGGCATCTCGTGTACTGGTACGCGGGCGGGTGGATCTACCATCGATACTCAGAGCGGGAATGGCAGCAGTGGCTTGATAGAAACCGCTACAGCGAGACGACGCACGGCGCCCTGATATGAGCTCCGGAGCGGCCTGCTGGAGGACGATGAAGGGAGATGCAACTTTTGCGGGCGTATGTTCAGAGTCTGCACCCTGGCGCGCACAATAATGGATGCTAACGCGTGCCCTCTTTCGAACATGCAATGATTATTAAAATGTCTCTTTGCAACAGTAATGATGTAATAAAATAGTGTAATAATATAACATGCAATGATTATAAAAATGTGAAAATCGGTGTTATGTGTTTATCTAGGTACAACGGTTGGTTTCGCAATCAAGTTACCTATGATGAAGACTGACCGTTTCTGCCTTAGGTTTCAGTCTGGAGTTGCACCGAGGGGAGGGGCAGGGGGGGTGAGACCTGTGCCTCCTCAAGCCTGCTTTCCGTTTGTTTCTTGGACTCCGCCACCAATTCAATCTCCTGCTGTACCTCCATCGTGGCGAGCTCCACTGTAGTCGTCAAATGGCCTGATGACATAACAGCTCAATATCTCTTACTTAGCATTCATTTTTTCTCCCTTTTGCTCACCATCCACCCCACCTCCTACCAGTGAGCGACGCGCCTCTGCAAAATCGTGATGCCTTCGGTGTTAAGGTTTGGGGTGCATCGGAATCGTGCCAGTGTCGATGTAGATGCCATTCATCGTCATGAGATGGTGCACCGACCATATTCCGTATGCAATTTGCACCAGTGGAATTTGAGAACGATGGCATGTTTCCGATGCTCACAGGCATGATCTGATAATGGCTATGTGGCGCTTTACCCGGCGAACTCGGTTTTATCTGTTTTTTGAATTGGTACAGCCGGAACGCTATCCCGATCGCGCTGAATATGCAGGGGGTGAAGCGTGGATGACTCCGCGATTAATGGTGATTCCAGTCGACGTTGTCCGCCTATTGGTCTCGTGTTATCAGCATGACGAAACGAAACCTTTCGACGAGTACTGTATCAGTTGCGATTGCCTTAGTTGAGCAGGCATAAAAACACTCACCTTGTCCTCACAACTCACTTTTCAGCTTGACACTACTAACAACTGACCACACTTAGCCCAAATGCTACCTGAATGCCCCAAGGCAAACTCGTCATGAAATGCGATTATTGTGACCTTCCTGCAAACGTTCGCACATGGTTTAATGCTGGTTCGCATCTTGTTGCGATAAATGACCATACCGAACATTTCGCGTGCATGCGTTGTTCTTACGAAATATTCATGTGCCAGGAAGCAATGGATGACGAAGACGGAGTATAATGATGGGAGCTGATAGATTAGTAGACCATTACTTTCCAGCGTCTGAAAGGCGTGGAATGAACTAATTCGAGATCTCTTGCCTCGCAGTAATACTAAGTACTTTGCAATGTAATAGTGACGCTATAATATGGTGTACGACCATTGGGTGCTGACTTATGGCTTTTGCGACATATCTAAATTAGGTCGTGACATGCTACTACCTATGTTTACTTAGCGCCTGTCTCACCATATAGATATTCCCATGCTATGCATTTTCATTTTTCAAGTTTGCTCCCAATCGACCCACCTCCTACCCACGCTCAAAGAAGAATGCATAGTCCACACTCTCGCACGGTAGTTGACAAAAAGCACATACTATTTCAGCTTGTTCTCCCGTTCATTCGGGCCAGGTACAACAGGCGAGTACAAAAGAGAATGCTGGTACAAGAGGGATTGCCACATGACAGATCTTCTCTGACTTCCGACCAACTTGAACAACTTCATCGTCAAACCGAAGAACAATATTACCGCGGTACAGTGCTGACATTATTGCTTTTTAAATTAAATAAATATTTCTGAAAAAATGTTGGAGAGAAGATAAGGTCAAAAAATATATAATCATTTGACTGAAGCCCTGTATAAAGAAAAGGATAAACTCACAAATAATTTATTAAAATCTTGATGTACGAATGTGGCAAAGATAAATAATAAACTGAATATATATTTCGATTATGTGTCCACTTGTGTGATAAAGATAAAGGTAAAGTAGAAAAATAATATAAGATCACCGTTGCCCGCATATTATAAACCTGTAACCTCAAGCACAGCTCATCAAGCAATTGCGCACATCGAGTAACAACGAGAAGCCACGCATCACTCACACTCAAAGACCATCACAGCACCGTAGCGTCCAGCCTGTCAGATTCAGTATACTATAAGAAAATATCATGAGGGCCCACCTGCAGTCAGAGAAGAAAAAGCGCATGGAGTGAAAAGTTGTTTTGTACACTTACAGTAGAAAGAACCCCACATCGATCGATACACGCACACGCACCTCACTTACTTGCGGGAACAATTGTCAGTGTGCGTGTGAACTAACAGAGTAATACCTTTCCGTCACTGCGTGAACTGAACTAGAATCATATCACTCTGAGTAATAATATGGAATCATATAGAGTATATTAATGCTTTGAGAATGATATAGAAGAGGTGGTATTTATTTATTCGAACTACACATATGACGTGCGTATCCTTTCAGACTCACACTCAAACCCACCGCGATGCGTCCAACCCACAGCAATACTGTATATTCCAACCCACCGCAATATATGTAATACGAAGGATAGGAGTACTTGTATGTGCAGGGATCGGAATTAGGTTGTACAAACAACAAAAGGTCCACCAAATAAATAAATTTGGAGATGTACCGTGCAACTTTGGGTTAAGATAATGTTAAAGTTTACAATTATATACATCTCTCGTGCCGCGAGTGTGCTAAAAGTAAATAATCATTGTATGGTAAAAAGTTTAACAGTGCTAATTGATTATCACCTGCGAAAAAAACAATAAAAAGTAATAATGTCCGCACTGTATTGTTTGTTTAACCTACGAAATGACGGACGTGCCGGAGCAGGGTGCCTTAGTTAGTGATTCGATAGTAACGCTATAATAGGTTGTACGACGATTGGTTGCTGACTTCTGGCTTTTGCGACATATCTATATTGTAACATTCCTATCTAACACTAGCAAACATTATACTTGTAATTAAACGAATAGACAACGTTCATGCAACAATACCCGTGTGATGATAGTTGTATAGTCGCGTTTTTTGACGCGGGGCTTGTGTTTATGAACACACCCAATCCAAAAAGATATCTCTCTCCGTTGATTGCTTCTTCTGCGTTCTTATGTTGTTCTATTACCTTGCCGACGGAGATAAAAAACTCAATAAACACATATCAAAGTGCCACGTGTCAACGGTTCACTGTGCGATATGATGACGTGGCATGACGTGTCAAGAATATGCTTATGAGATTTGATGACGTGTGATGCCAAATTTGGTCTTAAAAAAAGAGTACAAAAGCAAAAAAAACGTCGTCTAAAAGTAGGTTCAAAGAGTCAAAAATACCAGATTGTCTGTTAGTAGGCTGGGTGACCGTCACCCTTAGTAGGTGCGAAACCAGCCTAGGTATTTATATAGACTTATTCTTTATATCGACACACTTTACCGTTCTGATCTCCGAAACCCCTATACTAGGGTTTAACACCGTATATAGTTATATCACTGTATAGTTATATATCTAGCAATTCTATTATCATTCTGAGAAACAACCTTATTATTAGGTATTTCACTGTATTCTGCCCGAGTGTTATATTTAACACTTATTCATCCGGTGCATATGAACATGGAAATTTCCGGAAGCGCCCTTTGCATATGCTTATCGACCTAAACTGGAAATCTCGCCTCCTCGTTTCCATCTTTCCTCGTTTCGTTGATGGATTCTGATTGGCGGAAAACGAAACGAGGAAAGATGGAAACGAGGAGAGCGGTTTGCGGTCTAAGGGGGGGTCAGTTCCCATTTCGTAGTGGGGAGTGGACAGGTACATATGTACGTTGTCCAAGTACATGCCGGGTACATGCCGGGTACATGTCGGGTACAGGTGTCCTAAATTTGTAGGGGGCGCACCTGCGATTTCCAGATTACGGTTTATAGTCCTACCAATTATTGGTGTTGTATCATCATCATGTATGATCATTCGTATAATAAACTGTAATTGCTATCTCTTAATCGTTTTTGCGGAAGTACGCTATAGCGTACTTTCAGGGTTTGGGGAGTTCACGCGATTAAATGAAGGGTTATTAATGGGCATAGGAGCACTCCTACCACCCATATAAGTATATTAGAGACCTATTTGCACAATTTACATATTATTGTCTATTCTCACAAAAGTACGGTGGGTTACCAACACGTAAGAGCTGTTTTTCATTGCTCCAATCTACTTCTTGACTCGCCTTTTGGGATGAAACCCATGCTTGGCAATACTTATCATGATGTCTTTTATGTGTGCAAACACTACTATGCATCATTAGAACGCGTTTGATGGTCGTAAGTGATGGTGCAATGTTCTGGTTGGTTACAGCAAATTTTACGGTGGGTTACCAACATTTTTTGACTTTACAGGCTCGTGCAAGGCATATGGTGTGGCTGAAGTGACCATCGGCTATTTGGATATCAAGTTGGGTGTGTTAGGAGCTTAACTTTTGGTCCCTGGCACCTCCATATCGCTACACCTCATTTGTTAGCTCATATGCGATGCCATTCTTTTCAGGGTATCCAACACTAAGTGCCGCGCGACGAAGTTTATAAGCGTGTATTATAGGGTTTGGGTTTGGGTTTACTGTGCCACCTACAGGTCGAGGGTGAGCCTGCAATTCGGATATGTTCAATATATGTCATGCACCTATATGTTGAGCTATCGAGTGCAACGATAGGTGGCATATGCCACATGTAATAGATGTCGTTATTGCTACTATATCTTGTTATATATGTAAGCATTCACAACAGGTTTGCAGGTGCATCCGAAACGCCGAATCGAGGGTGAACAAAGGCCATACGTATATGCAAGATATGCACGTAAACAGTAAACACGTCACTTTTCCTTACATATACCGTGTCTGCATATATACTTACAAGCAAGGGAAATTGCACTGTATGCAAGGCAGGCACAAATTGCTCACTGCGCCCTACAACAATAGGAAAGATACTGGGTGGTGAATCCTTTTGAGTTGGGCGGCATGCTTCTGTTGACTTTGTGAGTGTCGTCTGGGACCTTCCCATGTTTTAATTTACTTATTTAAGGTGTCTATCAACTAGTTTTAATGGGGGTTACCAGCCGTTGATCCATTGAGGGCGCAAAAAACAATCGAAGGCTATGGTTGGTTAACCCACCGTAGGGACCCCTTACGGTGGGTTAACCCACCAGTGTGAGAATAGGCATTATCACAAGCATATATCATCAACCAGTCATGGGGAAATACCGAATATTAAGACAATTACATTAAATGTCTAGATAGGCAACTCCATGGAATTCATTCCAGCAGCATGGTCCACAAACAAAGGCGCGGCACTCTACACACCAAAAGCGGGCTCGTGGCAAGCTATTTTCAGGGGCAGCTCTCTTGCCATTCAATGCGTTCTTCGAGCGGAAACGGTACCATTGGCACTTAACTGCATTACATGTGGTGGTTGACAGTTCCTGCATATGATGACTGCCTACCATACGCGATGCCCATCGCTGCATCAAATTGGGTGTCATGCGAATTGCCTGATTGCTTTCCCTGATGGGCTGGCTATCAGCCTTCATTTTCCTGTCGACAGCAGGCTCATGGGCCGGAGGTCGACCACGGCATAGCAGCTCAGCTAATTCACAGTTGAACTCTGCATGGGTCAGGACCTTCTTCAGCTTTCGGGCAGAAGCCTGTGCTACATATAGCAAATAGGCATTTACAGACGCCACTCCAAGGACCCGCAGGAATAATAATGCCCACCACCATTTGCACTGACGCATTCATGGACCATCAAACCGATAGTGATCCCTCATCTGATCAGCTGTGTCCACCCCATTCATGGAAAAGTTATAGTCATCAATTACATCCAGCCTTTGGAAGTCTACTTCCTTCAAGGCTTTTGAGTTGCTATCCCACACCTTCCGGGACTTTGTGACCATATCAACCTTACTGTGGAACGATAGAGGTGAGCATATGGACTGGCTTACTATCATAGATAGATACTGCAAACAGCCTGTTGCCACTGCTGCGTGCAACTTTGATAGTGCCTACTGCACGTTCAAGGTTGGCCTTGCTGCGCGCTTCGGCATGAACACCGCAGTCAGGAAGACCCCTGCCAGAAGCCCTGGTGACACCCGCCATAAGCACCTTTTGCTGGTTGCCCCACTGTACAAACCGACGGGACATATACAGGTTGTCCATCCACACCCTTGTCCAGTCAAACTTGAAACGCTTCAAAAGTAACCGGCACCTATTGTGAAGGTCCGAGGCTTGGGGTTGTGTCAAAGGGAGAGGCGTTGGGTCATGCCGAAAGTGGAAGGTCCAAGTGTACCCCGAGTCACAGATACAGTCAACGAGAAAACCGTCCCCTTCCTTTTTAAACTTTATCTTGTCCTTCACACTACACCTCCCTTGAAACCCACAATCCTGCTCTTCAAGAGAAGCATTTTCTCTCAAGTCAAACAACTCTTCACTGTTGACACGCAGGACATCCAGCAAGGGTTGAACTTTCCAAAAAGGCTTGTTGCTTGGTTGATTGACCGAAGGGTCTTGGATGTGGAAGAAAGCCTTGAACTCTTTCACCCGGCGAAAACCTCCAACAAACAAACTGGATAATTATACGTTCATCACCGAAGACAAAACTCTCACTTGGATCGGTCCAGTGAAATTTCAGGTCAGGTACTGGTGATACGTAAGCCATTTCGTACACGCAACCCAACCAGTTTGTCAACTTCAACACTAGTGAAAAGTCGGAACTGCGGATATTTATCACCGCCACCACTGTTTTTAATTGCATTTAGGTTGCTATTATCCCTCCACAGAATATGGTGTTCACTTGTAGGAATGAACTGATCGATCGAAGTACTGTAGTCCAGAGGAGTATGGACTTCAGGATCCAAAAGGTTGTTCGCCTTCGCATTGGGACGCCCTTCTTCCGGTCTTGAATATTCCGGCCGCGCCCATCTGCTTCTGCCAGCATCTTCAACAGACAGCTCAACCCACGGCGATTCCATGACCACTACCCCCCGAACCTACTTTAAATGGTAATGTGTCACCGGGTGTCACAGTAATCGAGAGGACATCGTCGCGGCCATTTTTAGTTGAGATTCTGTGAAGATTCCGGGACCTGAATTGTATTCCACAATTATTCCGGCTTGGCATTCAGCCACCTGTGTCACATGATGGTATGTAAAACATTATCTTCCCAACTTTCCCCACGAAAACTCGATCTGGTGTTCTCTAAGATTCTGCCAAGTACACTATTGCACACAAAGTGTATCGCTGACTGTAACGTTGCATAATTACGTGGCGTGAAGATTGAGCAGGATTTGGATTCTACTATTTAAAATGTTTATTACGTTGGACACTAAAATAAAAAAATGGGATGGCTCAGATTACTCGATATCTGATCTGACAGTTCAAAATGAGAGTCTAAGACAGTCTTGTCATGAAGTCAGGTGAACGTTGTACATTCAACAATCATGCATTCTCACTCGACTGTCGGTGTTGAGAGGAACGTTATGTACTCCTCTGCTCTGCGCGTTGCCCCGTTGCGCAGTGAAGCAGAATGCGTCTCCCCCCTCAGACGAAGTGGCCGGTGATTACGTGTGATGTAAGCGTCCCCGATCTAAATGACGAAGAAGGTTGTAAGAGGATTGAAATTTCAGTGGGGGACTTCCTTAGACTTGTCCGCGCTGAAGAGTGGAGTGTAGCCGAGAAATGGTGGTGTCACCTTGAGGGCATGCGGTACACCACCCGAGGTGTACTGATCCTTAAAATACGATACCTAAAGACCCCCGAAACGCTGAAGGAGCAACTTCACCGATCCCCTCAGGTCGCCGAGCAGAAGTTGAGGGCTCTCCTAACGAAGGAGCCGCTTCTTAGGCAGTTAGGTAGTCAGCAAGTGAACGTGCATCGCTCGTGGGACTCCACGTACGGTGCGCAGCGAGAAGTGTTTTTTTCTAGTCAGACTGAAACCATAGACAGGGGATCTATAGTCGAAAAGGTCACGGTTTTCTCTCGTAAGGAATACATACATCGCCCTATTTGGGGATACAGTCCTCGAGGCTTCGAACTTCTTTCGACGACAGGTGCGTTGTCCTCTTTCAGTTTTTTTTTGTTTGTCACTATGTTCCTGATTCGAGATATTTCTCATTCGAGATAATTGTCGTGCAGGTCATTCGTTACGAGGATGGAACGTTCGAAATGACGAACTTCAGCATGCGCTGGAACCGGACTCGCGCTTTGGGTGCCACGAGTGGGGTGGAAGTTGAGCGAGCTACGATGAAAATTCGTAAGCTCGCTCGCGGACTTCACCACCCCACCGATGGCCCCCCCATGTACGTGAGAAATGCCAATGGAGTCCACGAGCCGACTAAGGTCGTGTGGCGCTCCATTGACTTGCAAGGTGCGCTGTGACCCCCTGCCCTTTCTTGTGTTGTCTGTGTTATCTCCGCTGTGTTGCTCGTCCCTTCGATACTAACACGGCGATGTTTTTCACAGAGGACACGTTTGGGGAGCTTTTTCGTCTTGCACACCAAGCACCTTTATCATGGTCTCTCTGAACTCTGCAGAGTCATCTGGCCTGTTTTCTGAATTTGTTTTGAAAACACGTGATTCTTCGGGAATCTCTCCTAAACTTTTTCAAGTTTCTCCTCTAGCTCTGTTATTTTCAATTCTGCAACTGGCAAACGGCGAGTTGCTTCTGCACTACTTGTTGCTAAGGAGGTGAGAGCTTGCACGGCAGCAGCCCGTTTTATCTCCGCCTGATTCACTTGAGAAGCCGCCTGATTCACTTGAGAAGCCGCCTGATTCACTTGAGAAGCCGCCACTTGTAACACCTCTTGTAACTGCACATCTTTCAATCTAAGGCTGCTTTCGTAAATAGAAGTGATTTCTCCTAGGTGGCTAGCAACGAACTGTATCCGATGTGCATTGGCTTTGCAAACACCTCCAGTGCAATCGCACACGCCCGCTGCCTTCCATAACGCCGTGCCGTTCGCGCGCAACTGAATGAAAGATAACCGTTGATTCTCACTGACGCAAGCCTTAATTGGGCGGTCCTTATTTCTTTTGCCTGACACGCGGCACCTTGTGGTTGCGATGCGTGGTTTGCAAAGCGATGAGCCGCGCTTGCGAACACAGAAGCCAGGTTCTCGTCATACTCTGGGTTGCCTGTTGAGCAAGTTTCGGAGTCAGTGAGCCAGCGACAAAATGCATGTCTTATCTTATCGCCTGCTATGAATTATACAAAGCGCGCACAGGAAACATGTTTTTGCTTGAACTGTTTGTACGCGACGCTGCTGCACAAAGCGAAGACACGTGCGCACTCACCAGGTACGCACATATCTATTGGGTAGAGAAATTCAGAACGGTGCGAGTGTTTTTGAAGTCGCGAAAGGTGCGAGTGCTGGGGAAGAGCGAGTGCTGGGGAAGTGCGAGTGCTGAGTGTTTGCAGTGTGTGGAAGGCAGACAATAAGGCGGTCAGCACAGGTATGAGCACTATGAACTCGTATCAAGTTCAAATATATCGTTCCGCCGAGGTCCGTCGGTCGGGCTGGATATTTTTCTGACGTGGAAAGCGTTGACGAACGCTGAGCCCGCATATGAGTGTCAATAACAAGTTTGACCCATGGGTCGTATCTCTATTTCACTGCAAGACAGTCACGCTCATACGACCGCCTCTAAGTTGTTCCCAAAGCGCAGACGCGAAGATGGATAGAGTAAATCAGCATCACGGAAAAGAGGACGACGTTAGCTTGGTGCGGTTACGCTTCTGCCTTCCACAATACCGAGTGCTCATAGGACATATTTTTGCGGGAAAGGAAGCGCTAGAGAACATACTTTGATTTA
The DNA here is from genome assembly GCA_001247695.2 of Cymbomonas tetramitiformis. Classification (NCBI taxonomy): domain Eukaryota; kingdom Viridiplantae; phylum Chlorophyta; class Pyramimonadophyceae; order Pyramimonadales; family Pyramimonadaceae; genus Cymbomonas; species Cymbomonas tetramitiformis. The sequence goes on along the minus strand of LGRX02026834.1, from coordinate 130,844 downwards.
CGAATATCCATTCTTCACTCTCACGTCAGATAGTTTTTCGGAGTTGAATCTGCCAGGACGAGGAGAGCTCTCGCGAAACAAAACAAGCGAACGTTTATACCTCCCTGGTTCCAGCGCGTATAATAATCAATCATGAATAATCGACTCGAGTGCGTCCCAGTGCGATGGCATTCGCCTACGGCGAATTGCTATGATGGTGAGACATCCTTTTTTCGAAACCAGTGCACATGCTGACTCGGTGAGTGTGCAACGAATATTTTGATATAGTTTATCACCGCGATGGAGGCGCAAAGAAGCCGAAGTAATTTTTTAAATAACGATCTGATCCAAGTGGCAAAGCCACAACGAAGGCAAAAATATCTTCGTCGATGATGCGTGACGGGCTCATCGAGGAGGACATTGCTTTCCCAAGCGTTCAGAGCTGATTTATGATGAGGTATGAATTTAAATAAGCACCGTCTCCGGACCCCAAGGTCCGGAATAAAAACGTCAGAGAGCACTCGAGTCGATTGTACGCATTTATACCCAATACCCCGGGGGGGGGTAGTCGTAGTCATGCAACCGTCCCCTACTTTCTCAACAAATCTAGGGACAAATGTTTGTGGCCGATCGGGGGAAGGCGCTGGCTTCGATATACTCGCCGAGGCAGCGTTAGCTGCCAGCTTCTCCACGTACAGTACTTCGTTAGCCGAGCAAGTAGCACACCCTTGCTACCGCTAGTGCCGATATTCCTAGCAGTGCAATGTGCCGCCAACTCTGCAGTCTTCATCTTCTTGATGAGCTTCAAGTCGTCCACCAAAGCAGGAGGTGCGGGAGGCGGTTGCTTCTCCTTCGACAGGTCGTTGTCGGGAGAGCAGCGGGGGCAACGGAACTGGCTGCAGATATGATGCCAATGTAGTCCACAGACGGTGCAGGAGGACAAAGTGGTATTAGGGTTATCCTGGACATACGTTTTCTTACATTGATACCATGTGGCAGGGTTATCACACAGCCCGTTGGAAGCGACGGTAGCAACGTGAGGAGCGGTCGCAGTTGTCGCAATTGCTGGACATGATGTCGGTGCATATGAAGTTGGCATGGAAGTGAGAGCACCGCCATTCTGCGTGGAAAAACATTACCTAGGCATGTAAGTTTTGGAACTGAAGCTGCCCACAATCCAGGCTGAAACCGACTGGCCGTTAAACAATATGGCATCGCAAGGAACGACGCTCACAAAGGAAAGCCACCTGAAGGTCGGTAGAAAGCAAAGACGGTTCCACGGTCTCTTCAGCAACTTTCAGGCCAGAAATCTCAAGATCGCCTTGAATAGGGGCCTCTGTAACGGCGAAGTCGGTTGACGACAACCCAGTTGTTGGATGTTGTTCTGCGACCTCCACATTTAGAGAGGGTGGGCCTACTGACGAGGGACCTAACGGGATACTTGTACTGACTTCTTCTACGTCTCCTTGCACCACGAGCTCCACATCCAAACTTCCAAAGGGTCATCACATTTCAACACTTCAGCTTCAATAAGCGCATCAAGAAACTCCTCCTCTTCCTCAGTGATCACGTATGCCCCAAGTGACTATGGTGTGCTGTAGACGGCTGGTACACTTTCAGGAGTTTCCATGGGGAGTAACGAAGACAAAAATTCCAAAGCCTCAAGCCCCGTGACCAGAGGCGTGGTACATACAACAAAAAAACAGCCAGAGCCCCATAAAAAAAACGAAAGTGCGCAAACGTTCATTAAAGAGGGAGTTTTAAGCGTCTATTGCAGGGTTCGTTGACGGTGCCGCCATGTTAATGAGAAATTGGGCGCCATGGGGGCAGGCATTCAAATGTAAATGTACTTGAATACCTGAATTTTGCAAATTTCAATTCAAGACAGGTTTTTGATTGGCCAATTTTCTTGAAATCGATGAACCAGCATATTCAAAAAATGAAAGTACGCTATAGTACAAACGGACATATGAAATTTTGTGACGCTCAGATGCAACGGAGCCGATAAATCGGGGAACGGTTCAGAAGTGGTCCACGATGGAAAATCGAAAAGAGCTTCCGAGGATTGATAGCGGGGGCAGCGAGAGGTTGTGACTTCTAGGGGTGCGCCCCGCCTAAATCAAGTCCGGGGGCGCTCACCCCCAAGGGTAGAATGCAAGTCCTCGAGCATGCCCCTTGCCTCGAGAATAACTCTAGTGTTCAACGAAAAGTCGGGAATGTTCAAAAATTCGCGCGGCGCATAATAATATACCATGTGAGGCGATAGCGCGGGGCACTCCCACCCCCACCATCCTTGCGTGACTATTCCGCGCCCGTGATGGTGGTATCGTGGGACACTCTCGCCCGCCCCACGCGCGCGATGGTGGTATCGTGGGACAATCCCGCTCGCCCCGCGCGCGTTATGGTGGTACCGTGGGGCACTCCCGCCCGCCCCGCAGTGTGCGCGAGTGCAAGTTCTAGGGGGGGGATGCTGACCCCCCAACGGCAAAAAGCAACTCCTAGGGGAGGGGGCGGGGGGGGTGCTAACCCCCCAAAGGCAAAGTGCAAGTTCTAGGGGGGTTATTTCTAGAACCTCACGCCCCCGCTATCAATCCTCGGAAGCTCAAATCTCAGTCGTTCGATTTTCCCGATTTTCCCGTTCTGGTTTTCTTCGCTGTGTAAGCGTTCATTCCTTTTTCGCAAAACTTACGGGTACAGTCTCACAGCTTGTTTGACCGGTGTATATTACATAAAAATCATGATACTAAGCATGCGCATACATTGAATAGTGATCCTGAGACTGTTAGTACCAAGTATGTATCAACAATCTGAGGATCCGCTGACGCATTCTCTACATTTTGAGAATCTCCGCAAGCGGGCTACTTGCGCCCGGTTGCGGGGTATGTGTTTTCTAGCAAAAGCGGATTCGTGAACAGATTCGTTGCCATAACTTTCGCCTCGCTAACAGCATTAACAAAGTAGGTGCAGTTTTGGAATGCTGAGACTCTTGCGCATCGAACGCCATCATCCGATATACCCCACGAGCGAGCGGGGTATAGCGGATGCTCGATTGAGCGTTCGGAGGGTTGAGCGAGCCAAGTCACACGCAATTCCAAGAATCGTCCCATATGTTGTTAGTAAACAACAGGTGAACAACACATACCCACAAGTATGCTTCCTTAGACGCATACTCGTAATAGGTCTGGAAAGACCCCGAGCGCAAAAATGATTTTTGCGGCCATGAAAATTAATACCCTGAAGCCGAAACCCTGAATTTTCGATCCCGCGGCACGTTGCATAAAAACGGCCGATCTATCACGTTTTTTCATATGACCGTTTGTACACCAAACGACTAACGGCGGTCTAAAAGGGGGGGTCACTAGGGGGGGGGGTCAGTTCCCATTTGTAGGCGCGCACGATTTCCAGATTACGGTTTTATAGCCCTACCAATTATTGTTGTTGTTAGTTTTCTAATCGGCTACGGCTACAGAGCCGACAAATGACACATTTGAAATGGAAACTCGGCCGCTGCACTGCGTATGGAAATTATAATGACATACGACTACTACCCTAGCCCGAATCGGTACCCACAAGGTCCCACCTCTCACGGATGCTATCCCAAGGGGTACCCACACTCCCGACACCATGAGACATAAAATATCCGGCTCTCTCACTCAGAGTTAGGCTACGGTCCAAATACTTAGCTGGGGCTGAAACCCTCCAAAGCTACAAGGTACCTGCTCATCGCAAGTCAGGTATGTTGGCAATGCACCAACACCCAACTAAGTCTACTGCACAGCACTTAAAGCAGGAACTAGCATGAGGGTCCTTCGCAGGCCCCCATGAGGGATAACCGTTGCTAGTCTCTGCCAAAACAGTCGGTACTGCACAGGTGCAATGCCGCAGCCTACTCTCTACGGAGCCTAACAAAGATCCGTCTGCCCTTCTGCGGGCCAAGAACAATCTTCCATTCAGCTGCTACCAGTGCACTCCGATCACCGCTGCCACGGTGCAACCTGCTCAAGGGCGGGGGGCGGGACTTCCACACAGTTAATCAGAACACGGCAAGAAGCCTTCTTCTCAGTCACCGAGACGGCTCTTATGGCCTCCGACCGATTAGAAAACCTCAGTTTTCAGATCGGTTCCTGGTGACTGTCATACTTCCAGTCACCTGTCACAGATCAGGAAACTCTCAGTTTTCTAATCGGCTACGGCTACAGACATGACACATTTGACACATGACAGATATGACACATTTGAAATGGAAACTCGGCCGCTGCAAGCCCACAAAGATCACCACAAAGCAGTGCGGAAAAGGGGCAAAGAAACTCAACCAACATTGCAACTCAGCAAGACTGCCCTGCTGCCTGCCGAAACCAGAAGCCCAAACCTGCAAAATTTACCGACAGCATCAAGACAACACAACAAAAACAATCGGAGTTAAGCACCCACATCGACACTCCGTCAAAACATCAAGACTCGCAATCGCGGCAACGACGCCAATACGCGTCCACGAGACACATCGCCCCAAGAAAGCATCTACGCATCAACGAACGAAGGCACAATTAAAAACTTGAAAAGCACTCAAACAATAACTCGCACAATTCACACCACACGAGACTCGTGCTCGCTTACAACGGCATCACGCCATACAAATTAGGGTTCTTCAAGTCCATTCCTACGTCTGGCAATTCCGCACAAACCAAAGTTCATTGTGAACACACGCCGACGTACGGCAACGGCACTCATGGCCAACGGCACTCATGGCCACACAGTCAAAATCCACCACGTCCACGGCCACGACCAGCACCGCTCTGGCGAGGCAGGGTACATTCGTTCTGGTGGTGCCCCCATTGGCGGCAATTCCAGCACTGGATCCCCACACCCCCTTGGGGCATAGGAGGGGAAGGTACATTCACAACATGATAAGAAAAACGTTCCCCTGTTGGAATCCCCCTCGGCTGGTCGCGCTGTTTTGCTGCAGCAGCAGCCACCTGCTTCTCCGCCTTCACCAACTTCTCGGCTTTTCGCATCGCCTTGTCTTCCTCCTCGTCGTCAACATATGAACGCAACTCCAACTGCTCGCACATCGGCCAACCCAACTCAGGCCCCTTGTCGCTGACCATCGCCAACATTTTGGCACGAGCCCGTGCTCGCTCCCTGCCCTTCTCAGCCAGGTCCATTACACGCTCAAGGCGTCAAGGGCCCTAATCGCGTCCTCAGGTAGCTCCAAACCCACCACCAATTGCTGAACGTCCTTCACCGCTGCCACCGTCGTGACGTGAGCGACGTAGTGGTGCTGGACCTCAACGTACTGCTTGCGCAACCCCTTGTCCTTGTCCTTTTCGTTCGTGGCCCTGGTCAGCTCCACACGACCAGACCCTGGAAAGTTCTCCAGGTCCACAGGCATTTCCCAAGGGCGCCCACGCTTTCCAGCCGCTTGAGTCGCGTCCCCCAACCGAATTGCGCTAACCGATTGGTAAAGCGACCCATTTGGACCATCAGCTTCCCCTGCTCAGGCGTAAGCTCCTCTCCCTCACTCACCAAAAACAATAATCAGCTCCACGGCCTGCTGATGTTTTTTCCGACGCTGGTGGCAGACACGCTTTCATTAGTGCTTTGCCACCCCTGCTTCCACGCTTTGTGGAATGCTTCCTGCCTTAGCAGACTGTCATGTATGAGGGGAACAGACTCGAGTAGATCGTTCCGAAGGCGTTGCCTTACTCATCGACGTAAATGTTTTATTATTATTGCAATAATCGCTGCCGCATACTGAGGTCGCGCCTCCAACTCCGTAATCTTGAGCGGGCATTTCTCAGCGTCCGTGTACCACTCCATTCCGCGCACAAAGAAATAGATAAAAATTCTCAATTACGCTACGCAATCGACGAACAAATTCTCACTACGGAACGCGCAGCGAGACACTTCCACACAGTTAATCAGAACACGGCAAGAAGCCTTCTCAGTCACCGAGACGGCTCTTATGGCCTCCGACCGATTAGAAAACCTCAGTTTTCAGATCGGTTCCCGGTGACTGTCATACTTCCAGTCACCTGTCACAGATCAGAAAACTCTCAGTTGTATCATCATCATCGATCATGTATGATCATATTTCATTCCTATAAACTATTTAAACTGTACTGTAATTGCTATAACAACAAACAAGGAATGAACACGTGACAATATTTATTGAATGACGATCCAGTCGAGTGGAGTGGATCTCCCCCGCGTTGTATAGTTGCAGCTGGTTTCTTTCTGAGCTGTGGCTTACAGACTCGTGGCCAACAGACTTCTGGGAAGCAACAATCAAGCGGGTACTCTTCATGCCTTGTTGCGCTTTGAGTCTTGGAAGCTTGACACAACGCGACATCCCAGCAGAATTTCAGTGAGGCGAGAGGATGGGGATGGAAACGTTTATGATATACAAATGCCCAAACACATGGAGAAACTTTCACGTTCGCGCCAGAACTTCTGTTGTGATCGCCAGCAGGGATCCTATATGCGCAAAAACCCGGTTTCACGGGCGACACGGCATCTCCAAGATCCTGCGCAGTGGAAATCTTCACAGTCGCAAACCGCCGCGTTCCCGGCGTGGGAACGTCTCAAGATGCGCTGAAAATGATCCGAGAGATGAGGACAAGGACAAGACTGCCGCAGACATGTCTCCAGCGGACCTCGCCAAGTTACGTGAACGGGTGGAGTTGGTTAAAGATAAAGAAGCGAAAATCGCTGACATCAGCCTCATCTTCGAGTATATCCAGGTATTGACCCGGCTGCGCCGCACGAGCAAGAGGAACCGAAGGTAGCGACGAACGCGCCTGCAAGTGGCTCTCGTTCGCTGTTGAAAGGTAGAAGAATAGCGAAGTTGCTAAGAATACGAGTGGGTAATATGCGGTCATTGTGGTACATCAATGGTGTCAACTGTGTGCAAACTCACCCAAAGCTAAGTACAGATCTCTGGTTGGTTGCACTTAGCATCAGCGCCTCGGTGCACTTGTCCGTATTCTAAGCTGTGTGCTGAATGTCGGAGCAAGAAGGAGAGAGAGAAAGAGTGTTCTTTCCGGCCATAATTGCTGTGTACTTTGAGTGAGCCGCCGGTGTGCACGCCATCAGTACAGGTATACTACGTGACCCGGTTGTAGGTGCGCCACTACTCATGCCTACCGGCCTGGCTGTCTTCCATGCTGCTATTCGCACAGTGTGGGTGTATGCGTGTATGTGATATCTTGGCTCAGCCCCGCCCTGTTCTGCATGCTCATCATATCCTAGAGGTGGTGGCCTGGCTTCGGTTGGCGCGTCTCATTCCGTCCAGTATGTGTTCCTCGCTTTGTTGGCTACAATATGTTTGTGTGGTGTCTTGTCACGGCCCTGCACTGTTCCCACAGGTTTCTCTCATCCTCTGGGAGGGCAGTGGGCTGGCTTTGATTGGCGTGCCTCATTCCGTTTAGCACGTGTGTTCCTTGCGGCCCCACACCGCCTTTTTTGGCTCCGCTGTGTGTGAGGTTGGGTGTGTGTTCGCACTAATTTTGTGTCCCTGCTGACCTTCACTGCTGCAAGCATATTCCTCGCACCTCTGGAGCATGCCATCGGGGGGAACTTACTCCAACAAACCGGATACTCATCCCTGGTGCGACTTTTCGTGTAGTTTCTAGCGCCTGGATGTCCGCGCGCGCTTGGCTGCTTCGGGTGATTTCTCCTCACGACTCTGCTAACTTCTAGTGCAGATCTGTTGCTGTTTGAGGATGTCCAAGCAAACGTAGCGCAGGCTGACTCGCGCGTTGTGGTATTGACGTCTGCATTCATAAAAAATGTGCTGTTACCTGCGGCCCTCTAACTCGTATTCTCACCGTTGGCTGCAGGATGCGACAGGATTGCAGCTTGTGGATGTGCGCACGAAGCAGTGGGAGCCCTTCGAGCGGAGTGGCTGGAAGGGTTGGCTGGTGGTCGCCGCAGTTGCCTTGGTGCCGCTTCTGACATTCATCGTGTTGTGGCGTGACTTCTCAGCGGCTGGGACAAATCTCGCCAAACTGCTATGAAGGAAGGTCACGAGCTGTCAAGAGTGCATATGCCACACAGTGGAAGTTGCTAAAACTGTAACATCGCAATCATAAACAGAACCGTTGGCATACCACATACTGATAAAGAGAACCTTGGCATGGTGCACCAATTTTTTTCAAACGCAACAAATTGCAATCCTGCGCGATGCCTTTGTTGGTCCGTTTGGCAGCTTTGCTATACACTGAAATTAGCGGGTGATGGGTAGCTTGGTGGATGAAAAATCTCAAATTTCAAACTCGTGAAAAATAAACACTATGTAAATTTGCCCCGGTCCATAATAAAGTGGACTCACATGATTCATATTATTCCAGAATAGAAGAGGGATAAATTCAAAATAGAAATCTTCAGAATCAGCAGAGAAATCTTCAGAATATTTTTTTGGCAAATTTTGGCAAAAGATTGGGAAAGGGGAAAAATGGTCTGCTCTCTAGCCTTTTCCACGTAAAAGTCTCGAATGGCATATTTTATGAATGTAAGCAAGACCAAAGGACCCACGGCGCGCACTATTAAACGGGGTGTCCTGGCATCTGACCAGAACATTTTGGTATTTTCCTCATCGAAAAGCGAAGTTCTCCTTGAATGCGCCATAATATATAACTGGATTGCCCATGCTAGATTTCGTTTCCTGTGATGCAGGAAAGTCCCCAGTTCGCTGCGGCAGAGTGAAAATCTTTAACTCGGTTGTGGAGCGGGGAACTTTGCGATCCCGTGCTCATCTGAGCGAGGAAACTTCCAAGCCAGCTTAAAATATACAAATGCACTAATGAGAAGGTTTGGGAAAGTTTGCTTGAGTTGCTGCGATGTTAACGAAACTTCGTAGATTTCGAAAAACCCGCTCCTTACATTCACATGAGCTATGTACTCGTGCATGTAAGCGATCAACTCCCAAACGAAGGATCAAATTGCCGTACTGCAGCTTTTCAAAAACATGCAAAAAAACATTCGGAAGAACGCGTTAGGAAAGTAGTAGAAAGAACGGGTGCATTTGCAAGCAATCCTGTTCATAAATCGTACTTGCTTCACAAACACGCCCACCCAATTCGCACGCATGACGGCAGTGTTGGCTGCTGTACGTCCTGCCTACTACATCCCATCCGCCTCAACATCAACCGCAGGATGCCCACCTCCCCATCCACCGTTCACGTCGCCATCATCATCACCCGCGGCGACAACTGGGTGTACGTCACCCGTGCACGCATGTGCCCGCAAGTGTGCGGATGCCATCGAATGTTTCCTGACGAATGCGCGAACTCGCCAAGTTCTCACGATGCAGGAACCATTTGAGGCAGCAGGCTGCCCACCTCCCCGCTGTTCACGTCGCCACCATCATCACCACCCGCGACGTCACCCGTGCACGAAGGTGTCCGCAGGTGTGTGGCTGACATCGAATGGTTCCTAAAACGCGAGAACTCGCCAACGAAGTTCTGACGAGCGATGCAGACCGTTCGAGGCAGCAGGCCTCCGCATGCGTGATGGGGCATACCTACCCCCCGGTTCGTCCGCCTTCATTTCGTTAAGAAGCATAATGTACCATTGTACAAAAGTAGAAAAATAAGCCATCCCAAACAAACGGAATTCGCATGAACTAAGCCATCCTAACGCGCACTATTTGCTGGATATGCCACGGTGGTAGTCGCATTGTTACCTGTCATATCTGTTGTCATGTTTGGAGTCCAGACGTGACGACCAACAGTCGGTGTGCCATATAGATTGCAAGTCCGTCCGTGTGTCGCTCCCCTTCTTGATATCATAATTTCCGAGTATGTAGTCTGCGTCTCTCGAACCGACTCTGCACTAACCCGCTAGCAGCAGGATGCATTATTTACCAAAGCAGTATTTCCGGCAGGTTATGGTCATCCCACCTTACAATTACGTTTCGTTTTTGCAGATCGGTTCGTTGAGTTGCGTGGCTTTTGGGTTGCGAGAGACTTTTATCGCTCGCGCTATCATTCTTTGCGTTAGGGTGTGGTCTTCATTGAACTCGCTGGGACGTCGGTTTTGTGTGCGTGCCTGTACAACTGGTGGATTCTTTATTAATCGTGCATCTATCGCTGCCCCTACCTGGGCTTACGCTATTATCATCCTCATCGTATCTTACATTAGATTGCGTTTCGGAGTTAAACTTCGTGGAGGTGGCGTTGCTTGATATCGTGTGCACTACAGGTCGATTTTATTTCGCGCATACGACCGCTTTAATGTTTGCGACGAAACTAGTATTTTGTTTAGAGCGCTGCAGCACCTTGGGGGTTTCCCGGGCCCTATGGTTCGCATTCATTCTCGTTGTTTGGGGTGTGATCACTTTCGTTCGCAGCACCGCAAGGTGTTTTATCTCGACCACCTTGCGTGAAAATATCGCACATTTATTATGTGCTATTGACTGGCTTATGACTTCTGGCTTGGCATTCAGCGAGCAGATGTTTCTTTACTGGGAGCTCTAGCATATTTCGACAATTTCTTTGCGTTCACGCCACAGTGTTCTTCTCGGTTTTTGTTATGGACTACTACTATCTTGCGCACCGCTATACCCTACGGTTGGTGCTTTGGCATCCGTTTTGTTGTCACCTTGTGACAACAAAGACCTGTAGAATCGTTGACAGGGTGGTGCATTTTGGTCGGCGTCAACACCGTCTGTTTCCAGCTAGCTCTTCTCTAGTCCACACGACATCGTCGACGTCGTGGACATTCTCATCGCCTCGTTATCATCGCGTGGTATTGTTCTCTCTGGTCTCTATCTGGCATGCACGACTGGTTGGTTGGTGACTCGCCAATGGCACGGCGGGCTCAGCATTGCCCCTTCCTTCTTTCTGTTGCTCACAGTAGCATTCCCGGCACTAGCTATTGAATTTAACAACGACGTAGACTTTGGCAACTTTGGACTTTCGTTGCAAAAAAAATACTTCGCAGGAATTTTGTTCTTTACACAATTTGGAACCCCTGGCGGGTCAGTTTTGTTGCGAAATGGCATTTCTACCTTCTAAAGTCGGCAAGGCGTTTGTTTCTAAAGCGTGCCCTCGAACAAACATAAACTTTTTTGCAACAAAAAGTAAAGGACAGCTGGCGATTCTTGTCTTGCTTCAGGGCCAAGGGGCCCTCGATTCATCGAGGGGTGGGTTTAGTTTTAGGGAAACGGTCACGAGCGCTGGCGACCCTGTGTTCGCGTTTCGACTTTTCGGACGACGTGGCAGAGTGGACGTATTTTACAGTGGTTGGGTGAACATGTAGAACTCCGACGCTTGGGAGATGTGGTCGACGACTGAAAATGTGGTTGAGACTGGAGCGCCGGGGGAGCACAAGAGCGGCACCGTTTTCCGATCTCAGTACTCGTAGAGCTCATATGGTGGTGGAGTACAACCGAGGGCTGCGAGTACTGAGAATTTGCCGTGTTCCTATCAGGTATAATTTGCGTCGAGCTTTATTTGCTGATGAATTTTGTTGCATTATTTTTACTGTTCCATCGCCTTCGAACCATATCTTCCCTTGTTTCGACGGCTAGTTTCAGTGTTCAGCGGGGACCGGTTGCGAGGTGAAGATTTCGTCCGAGCTCGACAAAATGACGTGTAAGTGTGCGACGTCGCGCTCCACTGCTCCCAGAGAATATGTTTGAGAAGTATTGTACGCCCAAAACTGCCCTGAAGATACCGACTTTGGGAGTCACTTTCTGAGTCAGTAAAATCATGCTCGAGTGGCAGCCTATTTTTTATTACCGTATTGGAGCATTCTGGACTTCCATGCTACCTTTAGAGGAACATGCTCTGCAGTGAAACACAATCTTACCGCTGATATTGTGTGGACTAAGTTTAAAAACATGTAACTTTCTCAGCGACTCCGCTCATATTATGCATATGACTTATATGTGGTTTTTAGAGTATATACGATTTCTTTTTAAAATAATAAATGAGGCATCGTGTGAGAAACGCTTCGAGCATAGGATTGGGATGCCACCTTTCGCTTTCGTGTGGTATGTATGCTATGCGCGTGTTATATTCTGCAATGCTCGTAGTTGAACAGATTTACCATGACTAGCTGGACAGCAGGTACTGCAACATCGCAGTACAAGTCAATCAGAACACGGTAGCTTTCGCGCCCTTCTCCCATAGATCATACTAGGTTACTAGGGACTGGGGGTAAACAAGTACACATATGGTGATAGTGTGCAGGCAACTCAATTGGGCCACACGCAGACTTGGGAGTACTGCATGCATTCATGATGGCGACACAGGTTGAATACATATCCGGCGACGAGGATAGTCATAGATGATCCCGCAGGTGGACAGAAGATCCCCGCACAGCATGCCACACGTGTGCTCCGAAAGGTCAAAACCGCCATCAGTTGGGAGCATCGTCTTAACGTCCTCGAAGCGGTGCCCACCAACCAGCTGCAGCCAATCTGTGCAGACAGATCCCCACTTTAATATGAAATAGCATGATTGCACAATCATACCACGGGGATGGACGATGGAACATTTGCTCATGATAGTCAAAATTACACAGCTCCAAAATGTTTGCAAGCTGGAGGATGAAAGAATGCAACGAAAGACCAATCTTGAACGAAATCACTGAACGTTGCCACACAAGCAGAGCTGTGTGAGTGCATAGTTGACATGGGAGGTGCTGATTGGTTTCTACTACAGGCGCCTGCAAGAGTGCCATTGCAAGCGAGACCGATGCAATGACAGGTTCTGGTATGCTCCCACTGCTGCTCCCTAAACATGAAACGCACATCGTAAGCATATAGTTGAGATGAGAGGTCCTGATAGGTACCCATCGCTGAGACCTGCCGAGAAGTTAAGGTTCTCACTGCTGTTGCTGTCTGCCAAAGGGACACAGGGGTGCTGACTGCCATCAACGCCCGCCGAAGGGTTCCCGGGAGTGCCTGTTGCTGCTGATGCCTGCCAAGGGGCCAGGAGGCTGCTTACTGCCGTTGATATCTGGCATGGGGTCAACGAATTTTTCACTGCCGTTGATGCCTCCCAAGGCGTCACAAGGGCGGTCATCGCCGATGATGCCTGCCGAGGGATCACAGGGGTGCTCACTGCCGTCGACATCTGCCAGGGGGTCACCTGAGTGCACAGCCGTTGATGCCTGCTGAGGACCCATCAGGGGTGCACACTGCCGTGGATGTTGAGGGGTCACGGGGGGTGCTCACTGCCGTTGAAATATGCGAAGGGGGTCATCGGGGGCGCTCACTACTGTCGATATCTACAGAGGAGTGCTCATTGCCGTCGATTTCTACAGAGGAGTGCTCACTGCCGTTGATATCTACAGAGGAGTGTTCACTGCCGTTATTGCCTGCCGAGGGTTATCGCAGGGTGGTCACTGGCGTTGACGCTTGCCAACAAGTCATTGCCGGGTGCACACCGAGCTGAGCTGTGCGGGCTCGCAATCCGCTGCTTTGCCCTACGCCTTTCTCCGCATCACTCACCCCGCGCACACGAGCGTACCCTGCGGCATCCCGGAGCCAATCACGGCACACCGTCAAGCTTACAGCACTGTGATTGGTATGGAGCGCGTTGCAGGCGCTTTTGCGAATGGGAGCGGGCACAAAGTGTCCCACTCGCCTGCCTACACGTTCCCTGATCAACCCATAGCTGCGGTTGGAGCACAGCGGAGTGAGTAATGCTCCGTGGACCGTCGGATCTCAAATCTGGCCCTCTGGGGTCAGTATTTTGGGCTTTGATATGCGGAGATGATGAACAATAGAGATCATAGCTCGACCTTACCGAATACATCTCACCTATTGACTCTCTTCCTGACCGGCACTGCGCTCATTGCGCTGATACAATCTCAGCCATAGACTCTGGTCTCAACAGGAATTCTCTGAAAGCCTGCGTTTCAATGAGGCGTTGAATCGAAGGAGTGACACGTGGCCTTTGGCGTGTCGATTTGCCTCTCATTGCAAACGACGATGCCCGAGAGCGCCCTCAATGCGCCACGTGGATTCGCGCTCACACTGGCTCCTGACAACAATCGGTGCGTGGCTCAATGGGGCCCTGGGGACGCGCCCGTTTCACCCGCATGCCATTGCCACACCTGCAACTCGCGCACCTTCACGGCAGGGGCGGCACACTGTGCCCGAGCTCACCTGCTGAGTCTGGGAGGGACTCCAGGAGCTCGAGCCGGCTGACAGCGCGGCCGTGGAAGATGCACTGCGCGCCGCCCGCCCCGGAGTCCAGCATGAACAGCTCCTCCTCCTCCGCCGCGGTCTGCCCTTCCTCAAGCTTGCCAAATCGAGGGAAGCGCGCAGCGACATGCGGCACGTTCGCCACAAACCGCAACGGGACCCACCACTCCTCCTCCTCCTCCTCCCCAACTCCACCTCCACCCCCCCCTGCGCCGCAAGCGCCCCTCGACGGATGCGCCACGTAGAGAAATGGGGAGGTGTCGGTGAGCGACTGCGACCGCGCAGGCACCTCCAGCGTGGCATGGCGCAGTAGGTCATATCCAATGATCCCAGCCACCGGCATCTGGTCACCGCCCCCAGGCCCAAGCCGCCATCACCCTACTGAGCTTGCATCGCTGCCATCAAAGCTGACCATTCGCGGCACGCGATCGGCCCTACTGGCAGATTTTTGACGACTCCGCGCGTGGATGCAGCCAAACATTCTAACCCCTCAGCGCGAAAACTAGGAAGCTGCTTCTGCTTCTCTGAGGGGGCTTCAGTTCGCACGAGAGACCTGGGAAAGTGACAGAAACATGCCTATAACCAGCGCCCACCTGGGCAAGTGACAGAAACATGCCTATAACCACCTGGGCAAGTGACAGAAACATGCCTATAACCAGCGCCCACCTGGGCAAGTGACAAACATGCCTACCAGCGCCCACCTGGGCGAGTGACAGAAACATGCCTATAACCAGCGCCCACCTGGGCAAGTGACAGAAACATGCCTATAACCAGCGAGTGAACTCTCTCGCGAGGGAGTGGGCGGGGAACTGTTCGATGACCCATGGTGGAGTGAGGTAATGGCAATCAGATGAGAGGAGGAAGAGGAGGAGCTTGTGGCCAGGAGCACCTCCGCGCCATTCACGATCCCATCGAGCTTCATCTCCATGAACAGCGGAGCATCCATCTCCATACCCCCCAGTGTTAGAGATTCCCCTGCACCTCGTCCATTCCCATACCCCCAGTGTTAGAGATTCCCCTGCACCTCGTCCATTCCCATACCCCCAGTGTTAGAGATTCCCCTGCACCTCGTCCATTCCCATACCCCCAGTGTTAGAGATTCCCCTGCACCTCGGCCATTCCCATACTCTCCAGTGTTAGAGATTCCCCTGCACCTCGTCCATTCCATACCCCCAGTGTTCGAGATTCCCCTGCACCTCGTCCATTCCCATACCCCCCAGTGTTAGAGATTCCCCTGCACCTCGTCCATTTCCTCCCCCCTGGTTCAAAGATTCACATGTCGTGTGACGCGCTGACAATCTTTCGAAACTGCCCTGCTTCTACATTGTCAGCGACAATATTAGTTTGCCTGGAGCTGGACCAGAAATGGGCGGTTTGTGTGCCTCTGCAGCACGAGCGCTCAGCGGAGCCTTTGGTGCTGGGCAAGCCTTAGCCTTTACGCTGGGGGCGCACCTTGCCGAAACTGACTCCGCACTGCCCCTCCGACACCGGCGACCCACAGCTCCCCGAATGCCGGCAGATCCAGCTCCTCGGCCGCCGCCGGGGTCATCACCATCCCACTCGCCCCAGTATCCAGTATGAACGGCCCAATCTGCCGACCCTCCCAGCAGTATAGCATGCACATCACATGCCGTGCCTTGCGCGATCGCGTGTGGGAAAATGGGAACCGTCCCCGCGGTCTGCGCCACGTGGCAGACAGAGAGCGCGGGAGAATCCTGAGAAAATACGGGGCCAACATTCTTTCTAGGTCCCGTGCTGCGCCAGGTGGGAAAAGAAGAATGAGAAACTCAAAGAGGATAGTAAGTGGCTAGAGGTCTCTCAAGGCCCCAGGCTCTGCCACGTGGCAAAAAAAGACGTGAGTGAATTCGAAGAAGGTACCACAAGTGGCTGGGCCGATATCGAGTTCCCAGGCTGTGCCGCGTGGCAGACAAAGGGCGTGGTGAATTCAAAGAAGGAGCCGCGAGCGGCTAGGAAGGCGTGAAATTCCCAGGTGCGCTGCACGGTGAAAAGAATCTTGCCGAGGGAAGATGACCATGGCGCCGCCATTGGAACTGACCTGGCGAGAGTTGACCAGCGGCCAGACTAAGATGTGCCCGCTGCGCACCCACTGCATCGGAACTTTACTGCGCGGCTCCTCGAAGGTCACACCTGCCGCACCCAAAAGCCTCCAGCATGCTTCACGCAACAACGCCGGCCGCACCTTCCTCCACCCTCTTCTGGCGTTATCCACCCTCCTCAGCCTGCCTCAACTCACAGCAGTTGGCATCCCGTTTCTCCATATCACCTGATGCACATGCAGGCGCAGGTGCAAGTTAAAAGTCGGCTGGCGCGGAGATCTCACCGGGTGCAACACCGCCCGATGTCGCCGATGTTGGGAGATTGAACAACACTGGCTGCTGCGGACCAACCCTCGAGCTGGTCACCATATACGTGTGCTTTCCCCCTGCGCCCTCCGCGCCAACATCCCTTTCACTACCCCTTCACCTTCACTGCAGAACCGCCTTCAATTGCAAACCTTCCCGAGCCCTGCGCCCTCCGTGCCACCATCCTTCTGCCCTGCACCTCCATTTCACCTCCAATGCACAACACCCCCAAACGCAGTTCAGCGCCCCTTCGCCCAACCCCCGACCACCCGGTTCAGCGCCCCTTCGCCCAACCCCCGACCACCCGGTTCAGCGCCCCTTCGGCCGCCCTGCCATAATTCCTTCGAATGCCCTCCCCACTAAAATCCCTCTTATTCCGCTCCGAGCGTTCCATGCCACCTTCATCTACACTTGTTTCCTCACCGCTAGCGTGCGATCACTCTCCCTTGTACCTTCCCCATCACCACCCCGGCAAAGACTTCTAGAGCCCTCCCCGCAAATTCCATTTCATCTGTTCCTAAACGCTAAATCCGAACCAATACTCGTCCTAAACCCCCTTGAGCCCTCCCTACCAACACCCCTTACACACCCTCAACACTCTCCCTGCCACCTCTGGCCTCACCCACGCTCTCCCTGCCGCGAATCCTTTCCGCCAATCCCTTTGACCACCCTGCCAATGGGCCGTTCATCATCCCCCCTTGCGCCCTGCCCATCAACATCTCTCTTAACCCCACCAGCATCTCATTGAATCCGTCCGTGCTTCCAGCCTGTGAGCCCCGGGATTATTGCGGTGGGTCCCGGTGTTCACGGGTGGGGTGACGGTGTGGGGGGGCACAGTGGCTCGCCTGCAGCAGGGCAGTTGATGATGCTACTGGGGAAGAGCCGGTCATTCAGCAGTGGCTGCCACGACTGCAGATCCCAGGTCTCCTCGTCCCCATACACCAAAAGACGCACGCTGACTGGCCAACGCTTGTCTGCACTCAGCGTGAGCTCTGCCCGCACCTGCACCTCCCTCCCCCACTTCGTCCACCCTCAAAAAGAAGAGTCCCCCTCATGCATACCCTGCACCTCCCTCCCCCACTTCGTCCACCCTCAAATAGAAGAGTCGTCTAGCCGTCTTCACACACAGGCGGCCCCAAGCCGCTGTCGTTCTCAGGCAGCATCAGACCCACGCCGCTGTCGTTCTCAGGCAGCATCAGACCCACGCCGCTGTCGTTCTCCGTCAGCATCAGACCCAAGCCGTCGTCACACACAGGCGGCCCCAAGCCGCTGTCGTTCTCAGGCAGCATCAGACCCAAGCCGCGGTCAACCTCAGGCAGCCTCACACCCTGGCTGTCGTCACACTCAGTTGGCCTCAGACTCAAGCAGCCGCTCAGGCGGCCTCGGACCAAAGCCGCACTGAACCTCAGGCGGCCCCAGACCCACGCCGGCGTCACACGCAGGCGGCCCCAGACCCGCGCCGGCGTCACACACAGGCGGCGTTGAAGGTGCTGGTGTTTTTGCAGGTGGCGTTGAAGGTTGCTGGTGTGGGCAAAGCTCTCAGTCACTGCCAATCGTAGCCGCCGGGGTTCTTGTGAGCTGCCTCCCGGTCCACCCGTCAGAGGATGCTTCCCGTGACGAGCAGCAGCCGCCGGGCAGGCAGTGTTCCAGCCTGCTCGTGCCCGGGATCTCCCATGAAAGCGAACTCCAGGCGGAACTCCGTGCAGCTCACCTTGCCGCCCGTGAGCTGGAGTTGAAGAACGTCCTGCACATCAGCTGTAGTGGCGTCCTGCAGGGAGGCCCGGCACCGCCACGTGTTTGCCGAGAGGGAGCGCTCCCGGACGGCTGAAAGATTTGCGATTCAGTCTAGGGCCCTCATGGCGTAGCAGGGTGCCCGGCAGACCTCTTACAGGCTCAGGCTCAGTCTCGGGCCTGAATAGGGCCTGCTGGACACCAGGCAAATCTCTAGGATACACTGACGAGGAGGGGGAAGATGGGTGAAGTCTCCAGCAAGGATCGCGTCGGGTTCGGGCAGGTGCACGTAGTGAAGAGAAAGTGCGCGAGCCGTGCACAAAGATCGCGCGCGTATCAAGCTCATTAGCAGCCCGCGGGTCCAGGTTGCCGCCAAGGCTCTGCGCGCCCTACGAGCACGCAGGCTTGAGGCAGGGCGCAGCACCATCCACTGCTTTGGAGGTGAATTCGCGATATGCGGGTGAGGGCTGGGTTCGGACCACGGGGGGGGCAAGGGTGATGTCAAGCAGGCTCTGTGCCTCGGGGTGTAGCCAGTGGCCGGTCTTGATCCACGTGCACAGGAGCGTGGCCTCCCAGTCGTCCAGCTCGAGCGCCTGGGCCACGCCGGTGTGATCCGCTTCCCACACGAAGCCCTGCGGCTCCTCGCTAGCCTCGGCTGAGCTACGGTCCAAACTCCAGTGCCTGCGTGTCGAAAGGCACATCATTGGAGCTCACCGTATCGTTCAGCTCGACGACGGTGTCGGGGCCAAGCGTGAGGGCGACACTCCGCGTTTGGAGGCCAGGAATGAGGATGATGTCACCGCACGCAAGGGGGAAACGCGGGGGCTGCGCAGCAAATTCTGTTCTCCGCGACGTGTGGTGAAAATGGTGTGAAAGCGGGATTCGGCAGAGGAAGGAACCATATTCCGCCGGGAGAGATGACTGCGTTATCACGTGAGAGCCGCTGTGGTCCGCCAAGGCAGCTCTACTGTAATGAAAAGGGGCCGTCATCATCATTCATCGCTAGGGTGGGTGCCGTCGGCGCCTCTGAGTTTTACATTCGGAATGTTCGAGAAGTTTGGCCAGGGAGAGCGAGGGGCTTGCCAGGGGGCGGCTCTCCAACCACTGGTGTCCTTGCCCCCGCCGTCGTACCCCCAGGAGTACGCGAGCTGAGCACCACGTACCTCCATGAAGAATGCACCTGCAATTCCGAGGCAGAGCGCGAAACCCACAGGGAAACGTTTCTGAGAAACAAACAATACTAAATATAATGTTACTAAATTTGATGTTACTATGAATAGCGTTACTAAATATGGTACGATTAAGTTCTGCGCGTGTGAGGCTGTACGGCGCATCTCAAAAAGGCAAGTCTCAGGCGCGGGAGTTTACTCGTCGTGTACATAATAAATGCCTCTTAGTTCCAGTTTTCATCTGAATAGTCTTACTGAGTGTTCGTTTTTCGTTTTGTGGGATACGTTTCCGCAGCTGCAAGGGGTTATACAGTCCGCGGGGGCGCCAAATCGTATGCGGTTATGGCAAATGGTATACCGTCTGGTCGCCATTGAAGTCGCCACTCCATATCAATACCGAGATGTCTTCCTTGCCCCAAAACTGCCATCTGTCCACAGTGCCAGCAGTGCATTTTGCAGTTAGAGTTGAAACGCAACCGGCTACATCATGTGTATCTAGCGAGCGTTTTCTGCAGGTGCCACCAGACATACAGTGCTCAACTTCCTTTACCCAGAACGCAGGCCCTATCAAGATCCCAAGCGAAGAAATATCTAAGGTACTGGTCAGGGAAAAATTGCATGCCCGGCATATTCACCGGTCGAGTACCTCGCTTCCATTGTTTGAATCCCAACAGATGTTCTCCTTGATATCGTCAATTAGGCGCAAAGCGGATTTGGAAGAAGCCTGCAAGGACATGAAATACATGTATTTTTTGCTGTCGAACGTGAACAATAGCACATCTGACCAAATCAAAGATACTACCTCGTCGCGCGTGGGTTTGTCGGAGCTCGGGAGCAGCGCGCGAGTTAAGATGTGCGGCGTCATTGCTCTCTTTTCCAGCGCCAAGCGCTTGATAGTTCCCATCTTTTTCGCTCCAAGCAACACATATCCCCGACTTTTCCGCGAAGCGGCCCTCGCAGGCGAAAGTGTGGAAGAGATTGCATTGTGTATGGTGTCTCGCGTGGTTCTCGTAAAGCCAGCCATCAAAGGCCTACAACTATTTTCTACCTAGCTCAATAAGATCAAACTGTTATGCTGAGAACATTCTGTGCACCATAGTATCACTGCTCGTGGAATACAAATGCAAGCTACTTTTGAACGAGAGACCTCGTTTCGTGACACCCTTCGCGTGGCAGTGCTCACAATCAGACTCGAGGAAAGTGATCTCGCAGAAGCGAGAAGGGTCTAAAACACGAACCCCAACCTGTGTCACACTTGGCACTTTCTTGCCTCTTATCTCTTTTTGGTGGAAGCACGATTTTGTGCTCTGAGACGGGTGCTCCATCTCCACCGAATATAAGAAACTGGACGGACTCGTTAACATTGGAAATAGGACGGAAAGTTTCTTATTTTCTGACGCGCGCTAGATTGCGCTAAAATACAGCAGGTAGCGCTAACTGCCATATAACCATTAGATCATACAATAAAAACAATGTGTCAAAATCTTGACGACCTAGATTGCGCCAAATTACGGTAAGTAGTGAGTTTCCCGCAAATTCGGCAGCCAATTCTTTCGCTAGTCCGACGTCAGAAGATGCCGCATTTTTCGGGGACACGTCGGTCCACGTCGGATCGGCTGCCGATTTGCTCAATTCGCTCGTTCGAATTAGCTCCAATTCGTTCAAGAATGGCCAAATTCGAACGAGCGAATTGAGCAATTCGGCAGCGGCTCAATTCGCTCGGCTGACTGTACAACATGAATATTCGATTCAGACCCAACCAAAATTGGCGCTCGCAGACTTCACCAGTAACATCGGACGTTTGCAACAAGATGGATATTTTATGCCCACGTCGGACTAGCGAAAGAATTGGGCTGCCGAATTTGCGGGAAACTCTCTATTAGTATTAGTGCTAATTACCAAGTGACCAAGAGTCTAGAGTGACCATCCGTATCCATCCTTCCAGTTTCTTATATTCAGTGTCCCTTATATTCGGTGGAGCACCCGTATTTAATACATTTGTATATGGTAACATACGCTAGCGGAGATCTCAAAATTGAGATCGACCAAGCCTAGCAAGGGTGCCATTTGAACGCGCCGGCGCGCCGCATTCGACGCGCCAGCGCGATCTCTGGGGGTCAGGCGCCACGCCGGCGCTTGGCGCGAGCCAAAAAAATCAGGCGCCACGCCAGCGCCGTGGCGCGACGGCGCGGTCCCTCGCAGCTCGCGCTGCGCCGGCGTCCGATTTTCGAGAGACTCTCACCACGCCACGCCAAGACTCTCTCTCAAAACTCTCGTTTGGGCCCAGACTTGGGCCCAGACTGTAGAAATCGAATTCGAACAAAGCCGCAGACGCCACATGTGGCTACTACCCAAATTCAAAGTCCTACCATAAGGACCTACGTGCAAATGTGGTTTCCTCGCATAAACAACACGTAATTGGTTCAACGTGCGATCACTCATCCTATTTATGAGTCAAATGAATATTTCAAGTTGTGGGTGCGTGCATAGGGTGTTGGAAACAGCACAACAGCCACGGGGAGAACGCTCCCGGCGAGATCGGAACGAACTTAATAATTGATAACATACGGGAATAAATAGCCAGACTGACACAAGCAGAGTCACCGAAGATGACATACCGGAAATGACACGTGACAGTACGAACATGTCACAGTGCCAATTCCAGCACACCACCTCATCTGAGGTGGCTCTACAGCTTGTGAAAGTCACCACCCTAGCTACTAGAGTTTACATCTAATGAGAATGTCATAAGTCTTGTAGCTAGCCAGGATCACAAGTGAAAAGAAATGACTAGAGGATGCCGAATAAAATACTGCCAGGTGCTCATCTCATGTCGAAAGACTACTGGGTTAAATCTCTGCCGGCTAGTGGTCAGCAGCAAACTAAGATGCCGCCTGTCTGCTCACGAAAGTAGATGAATCATGAAAAGAAATCGCCTGTCGGTTTAGCTGTTGGTTGTGCGCGGCCAGTTGGGAGGAATTACACATCTCTAGAAGAGGGCTCGCGGAAATGAAATAACAGCTGCCCGCTAGTGGTCAATATCCCTGAAAAGAAACATCATAATACAAACGCGTCAGCTAGTGGTCGAAACATCAGAAAGGAATGCTCTGCCTGTCCGTTTAGAAAATTAAGAAGATCCCGAAGAATAACCACAGTAAGATTCGCTGCTAGCACCACCAGACCCAGAGTCGTGGTGGTCTCCAGAATCGTAATCGGAGGGGTCAGCATCGTCCTCGTAAGCACCACCAGAGTCGTGCTCCTCGTGATCGTCGGAAGAGTAGGGGTAGAACTCGTTGTTGTCATCGTTCACCGGATCAACGTGCTCTAAAGAGAGCGAAGCATTTCCAGTCGAAATAAATGTTGGCGGGAAAAAATCGGCTGCTGCAACGTCCAAAACACCGCCATGAGACTCCCCTTGGGAACCTGTGCCCAAGGTAGGAGCCTGTGCCAATTGTGAAGGGCAAAATTGCGGAGAGGCCAAGTGGCCATCAAACTCCCCACAATCGCCGTCAGACTCATCGTAATACCCAAGAGGGTACTCCGATTCATCTTCACTCTCACTAGCTCCAAAATTCTCATGCCCAGGGTCCACAGAAGAGTATACAGTCGGGCCATGATGGTGATGAAGATAATGAACTTCGTGGCGCACAGGAGGGGCCTGTGCGCGCACGCTACTCGCTCTAGAAGCCCTAGGCGAGGGTAAAGTGGTAGTGACCTGCGAAGAAATATATCGGGTGTCCAAAACTGCCAGCCCATTGCCAATGCCCATCTCACAAAACGAAACCTCGGAGCCGTCAAAATTGCCGGAAGGCACACCACCAACTCTTGCGCCCTCTGAAACAACTATCTCCAAAATAATCGGCTCCAAAACTGTCCCGGGTCGCGGCAAAATCTGCGGAGCACTCCTAAAATGAGCGAGCGCTTTAGCTTGGGCTTGGCACAAGGAAATGAGCTGAGCGCGTTTTGAGAATGAAACCTTCCCCAATCTCTCGTCGCATGACAGCAAAAGAGCATGAAGCTCTCCATCGGACAAAACATCTACGAGAGCCATCACGGAAAAAAAAGGATCCGTCAAAGCAAGCGAACGCGCGAATAAAATGCCGATACCACTCAGCCGTAATTACCCGTAACTGCCGGACCGTCCAAGCTAAAGCGAAATTCAGATTCCGTTGGCCGCGACAAAGATGGTTGAGCTCAAAATAAAGATAGAGCGAATACGAAATAAAATTTACGCTAAAAAATCACAATACGCAAGCGTAAAGTGGGACCATAACCTGTTGAAAACAGCACAGCGGCCACGGGGAGAACGCTCCCGGCGAGATAGAACGAACTTAATAATTGATAACATACGGGAATAAATAGTCAGACTGACACAAGCAGAGTCACCGAAGATGACATACCGGAAATGACACGTGACAGTACGCACATGTCACAGTGCCAATTCCAGCATAGGGTGACCTTTGGAGTGCTTAAATTGCGCACGCTTTGCGGTGGTGTTTTTTTTTCAAATTTCAGCAAAAAAAGCTAGGTCCTACCATAAGGACCTACATTTAAGCCCGGCTATCCGCTTCACAATAGGTCCTGCTACGAAAATTTCGAGACCTGTGTCGTCAAGTTCTCGAGCTGCTCTTTCCGTAGTGTCTTGTCAAAAATTCCATCCGAGTTCATCTTGGCCCTCAAAATAGTGGTTGAAGCAGCATCATGGGGAGACAGACTTTCGCCCCCCCCATAAAATGGGGGTGACTGTCTCTTCCTATTTCACCCCTCGCCGTGTAGTGTCACTTGCATCTTGCCTGCCGTCAGTTCCGTCCGATAATAAAACACCTAAGTTATTTTATTATCTTATCTTAGCCTTCGTTTCTGCAGCATCTGACTGTTTCCGCTGTTTGGCTTGACTAATATATGATATGATATATATATATATATATATATAGTACATATACCCCGGTTCGAAGAAGCCGAAGAACGCCACGCGATCGTACGATCCGAGGTTTCGTTCTTCGAAGATGGCCGAAGATGGCGTTCGGACGTCCGATGACAGTGACCCTTCTTCGAACTGGAAATATGCGATTCAGATATGTAGATATGTTTTCAGATTGAGATGGGTGATCGAAGAATGTGAAACGAATGCCACAGCTGAGCACTCTAGACTTTTCTTTCCGCAAGTAACAGAATACAAATCATAACCGATTTTGCGCTCCTTTCATATATATATTGACTCTTATGTACGCACAAATTCGTGGAAGCCGCATCCCTGAATGACAATATATCCACGCAACCCGCTCTTGGAACGCTTATCAGATCGCAGTCGCCCCGTCGAACTACACAAACCACAGGTCAGCGGCCTTTTCAAGAGAGCTTCTCGACTTCCTATGCCATTCCCGCTTTCTTCTCAACGTAACTTCTTCAGATGCATATCTGTTTGTCTTCGCTTGGCACGCTATTTTCCCTCAGCTTTCCATCTTCACGTTTCCTCTCTGCGTTTCATCTCTTTCTCTTGTTATTTATTTTCAGCAGCAGATCAATATATAAAAATTAAACGCCGTAGAATTCGTAGCCTAATTCGGTTCTTTTAACAAACTGCCGGACATATGGAGGTTGTTTATCACCAGGTCTCCTTGCCTCCACGTACGGGTCATGCCTGTCCTGCGATCGTCGCTTCTGATAGCTCCTTCACGGATGGATGCTGTCTCGTCAAGCTTGGTGCCTGACCTCGTATGTCACGTGGGGGATTGCAGATGCTTGCGGGCTATCAAACTGCATAAAGCGGAGTCAAGAAATAGTTCAACTGCAAGGTAAAGTAACGTGCGTATGATCCTGCGACTCTCCTTGCGTGCGTTCCCTGTGGCCTGCTTTGACCTCGCGTCCAGCCCCGTTCAGATCCCTCTGTTGGTTCGTTGTCTGTGAACGGATGTGAGCCGCGCGCGTTGGCTATGACGTGCAGGTGTGCGTTCAATTGAGTAAGCGCCGCGAGTGCACCCAGGTCAACTTGGACTATCATTTTAACAGATAATCCAATTCCCCTTTCCTAGAACGGAGGTGTGTGCCCCACTTATGTCGGCAAAGCCGATGTTACAGTCCGACTCAGCAGCCTGAGCCGAGCTTGTCGCTATCCTTGCCTTCTGGATACCCGCTCCAGAACGTGATGATGTAAACGAAAATGCGTTCTTTGGAGAGCTGATGTGTGCACTCCGGTTTTTCTGAATGTGTGCTGCATACGACTAACTTCAACGGCTTTGCGTGATGTCTCGCGTTACTTGAGCATTGCATAAGGATCAATAGAATAGTGCGCCAGCTTGAGCACCGCGCGGTGATCAATGGAGGAGTGCATCCGCTTTACCATTGCATCGTCAACTCGTCTCGCCATGCATAGCTCGTGCGGGATATTCTAGCCCACGCTATCAAGTGGTGATCAGCATCATCCAGATTCGGAACAAAAATCCATTTTTATCCCAACTGTTGCAAAGTTGAAGTCAGCTCACAAGTTGGTTTCCGTGTGGTACGATGGAGACACCATGAACGACATCCCGAAGTTGTGTGAGTTGAATGATGATAGCCCCAAGATGAATGATACACAGTTGAAAACTTTGTCGATGATCCGTGTATTCATCAACCACATGATCCGCCTCGCCAATGACAGACATGGATACGATGCAACTCGACATGATCAAAATGTTCTCAAGGAGTGGCTTTTAGCGGATGCAAAAGGCATCGACAACATGAATAAAACCAATGGGAAGGCCTTCGGAGAGTATGTACGCCAATTTAATAGGGAAAATAAAACAAAGAATCCCAGTAAATGACTCTCGCTAGATGCTCATGCAATCCATCCTTAATTCCATCCTTACATCCGGAAATTTGGAGGTTGTTGGATCGGCGAATTTCAACGTACGAGTTGGATTCACGTTGGGACACAACCACGTAAACGCCTGTTGGGGCTACGTGGTTGTTGATTTTACATTGATATACAAGAACGTCGGACGACGCTGGTGTTGGTAAAACGTTGGATCAACAGGATGTGCAACACGGACGTCGTTCTAACGTCAATCGACGCCGACGTCATCCCGATGTTGGACAATATGAATATGGATACAACGTGTGTGTTGGCACCACATCCTCGTTGAGCCAGCGTCGGAGTACTTAGACGTTGAACAACATCCTTGTTGGATTGACGTTGGACCAACACGTGTAAAAACATGTACGTTGGAGTTACGTCGGGCAACATCGATGTTGAACATCGTGGTTGCTGCTCCCATATCGGACAACGTCGATGTTGTAGCCGCATCGAGTCTACGACCTCGTCGGTACAATGGCAACGTTGTCCAACGTATGTGTTGTTCAGACATTGGACAACGGCAACGTCGTACTACGGATGCATTGGGGTTGTGTTGGATCAACCCCCACGTATTCCCCACGTTGACCGACAAGCGCGTCTTCCGTGTGCTGGACAACGTGGATATTGATACAACGTGTGTTGTGGCACAGCATCCTCGTCGAGCCAGCGTCGGGATACTTTGACGTTGGACCACGTCATTGTTGGATTGACGTTGGACCAACAAATGCAAAAACATGTACGTTGGAGTCACGTTGGGCGACATCGATGTCGAACATCGTGGTTGCTGCTCCCATATCGGACAACATCGACATTGTGGCCACATCAAAACTACGACCTCGTCGGTACAATGGCAATGTTGTCTAACGTATGTGTTGTTCGGACATTGGACAATGGCGACGTCGTACTACGGATGCATTGGGATTGTATTGGACCGACTTGCACGTATTCCCCATGTCAGACGACACCCATGTTTTCCGTGTGTTGGACAATGTGGATTTATATCGATATATATATACTACGGTATCAGCCCCGCTAGCATATGCCAACCGATTATGGCACATGCCGGTCTGTACCAATTTCTTCGGTACGAGGCCGGGTTGTACCAACTTTGAGCCCCCCCCCTCCCCGCCACTGGCATGTACCCGCACGCTGATTTTGGTACCAGCCGACCTGTACTAGGGAGTTTCGTACCAGCCAGCCTGGGGTAGGGTGTGGGGGATGTTCGTTGGGGTATGATTTGGGGGGGTGCTGAGGTAAGGTATGTGCCAGCGCATGCCAGCGGTGCGCTGGTGCCAGAGGAGGGGAGGGTGGGGCCAAAGTTGGTACACCCCGGCCTGTACCAGGGAAATTGATACAGGCCGACCTGTACCAAGGATTTCGGTACAGGCGACCTGTACCAAGGATTTTGGTACCGTCTGGACTGTATCAAAATCGGTTGGCATATGTCAGCGGCGCGATTGTACCGCAACATATACTGTATGTGAAAATATATAAATGTTACGGTGTCAGACGCCTATGTATAACGCCGATGTGAGGGCTGTTAGTTGCAATGAGGGATGGTGTGCAGCTTAGGTAGACTTGAAACGAGTCGTCAACAAAATACGCGGTGCACGACAGCTATAATTTGAAGAATTAAGAATCCAGTCATGTGTGAATCAAGGAATCCTGGGATGACGCCAATCCCACCCAAAGTACGACGCGTGCGCGTGTCCAAGCTAAGAACAATATAAAGGAGCCGATCCGACGCGGGGTGCGGGTGGATATTGCGATCGTTCGTTGCTCGCCGGATTAGCCATCTAATCGTTCGATCCTCCGATCATTC
Source organism: Cymbomonas tetramitiformis (assembly GCA_001247695.2). Taxonomy (NCBI): domain Eukaryota; kingdom Viridiplantae; phylum Chlorophyta; class Pyramimonadophyceae; order Pyramimonadales; family Pyramimonadaceae; genus Cymbomonas; species Cymbomonas tetramitiformis. The sequence goes on along the minus strand of LGRX02026834.1, from coordinate 102,787 downwards.
GTTCTCATTATAATTGTGCAGCCATCTCCCCCCCTCCCCCCAATCTTCCTCCCCCACTCCGAATCCCGCGTCGTCATTCAACGATAGCGTCTCACACGACCGAACAAAAAACAAAAATCCAACGGATGGCGCGGCGCGATCAATTTCTGCTCCGACGTGGCGCATCGTGATGCTCGTGCACCTTAGGGTCGCTCCTCGCCTTTAGGCAGATCTTCGTCAACGATAGCGTCTCGCGCGAGCGCCACCGGAAACACCAAAATCCAACGGACGGCGCGGCGCAATCGATTTCTGTTCCGAATCGGAACTTCCGACGTGGGGCATCGCGATGCTCGTATACCTGAGTGTCGCTCCTCGCCTCCATGCCATTCTTCGTACGCCACCGCCTGCCATGCAAAAGCGTCGCGGTCGAGGCGCAGTGGTACAGTGACGTGAACGGCAGTAGCAATGTATGATGTACCAAGTACCATGCAAGAGGTTTGGTCATCGCGATACAGGCGATGTCATACGCATTGCTTTCGGCGATCGTCGGATGGAGGTTCAGTCATCGCCGTTCGTTGGGATCCGAGCTTTGTTGCTACTTAATGACCATCTCCATTCGCTTTCCTCATACATCGCAAATAAACAACAAAAAGCGAACAGAGATGGCCACGGAAATGGCTCGTATTGAAATTCATAACATGTACAGCGAAGGGAGATGAAAATGAACACGAAGCCAATATTACAAAGGCCAGAGAGGTAATTTCAGGGGGAGTATAGTAGATACTACGTATCTACTATACTCGCCAGGGGGAGTACGTACCAACTACACTCCCCCTGAAATCATACACTACCATCGACATTATCCGCCGCCATTTAACAGACACTTGTACGGAGTGTTTTCAAATCTCAAGAGAGCATCGAGGCATGTTTCCGTTGCAGTGCAACACAAGCGACGAGTTACCTGTGATACGCCGATACTGGATCAAGATTCGTATGAGAACGCATAGTTAATAAATGAGCTTTGTGTGTGTGTGTGTGTGTGCATCGGCTACAATTATGCACGTAATGTGTGCTAATGAACGTATCTAAGCAAATCTGCGATTGTGGAGTATATAGCACATTTGAGCAAAAGTGCATATCGGTCAATGCCAATGCAAGGTGCGCCAAAGCTCGATGCTATCATCATGAAAGTTTATCATTCAATTCCTTTGTAAGGTAGAAGCTATATCCTACGTTCGATATGTCCGATAATTCTCCTTGCTTGATGTGCAGTTTTATCCCTTAAATAAGCTGAATCGATAAATGATTTGTACAACTTTGCGTATCGCAGGCCAGAATTTGCACGTGCGTGCGATATTTTGACGAGGAGTTGTGCACCGGATATATGGCATAGTATGATTGCCTGGCACTTAGTGACTATACTTATTTATGCGCGTGTATTTTAAGGCATGCTTAATTCTTATCGCATGCCGCCGGGCACGCACTTTGTAGCACACACACTGTGCGAAACAATAAGCGATACGCACACGATATACTGCGCTTCGCACAGTTGTAGCATATGTCGATTTTCACCGCTCGTGTGTTTGACGGATATTTGCGATGCACTGCAGTATTTCATGCGTGCTATTGTGATGTACACGATTGTTCGTGGTATTGAAAGCTACACGCATGTCATAATTTGACAAAATTTTGCAATTCCCAAAATTTCATATATTCCGCTTATTGTGCAGGTGTAAAAGTTCCGCACGTTTATCGTGCATTTGCAGCATGGTGTACAGGTATGGCTGAATGCCCAAGCAATAATAGTTTCATCATCAGCGGCGTAGAAATGGCACGATGTGCAACACTTCATGTGATGACCAGTTAAATTTATTTTAGCACGGTATATTGTTTACAATAAAGATTGTATGATGGTATGCAAATGATGATTGCAGCATGCAGCAGATCGAAATTTAGGGCGTTTGTATATATGAAATGGTTTGTGCTGGGGATTCTGAGTGCCGTCACCATAGATAAAGAAGAATATAGGCAAGTATATCACGGGCAAGACAATCTGATCGGCCAACAAGCAACATGTAAACCGGTGCGACAGTATGTATATGTTGTCTCTTCAAAACTGTGAAGAGTGTGTAGTCTTCCCTTGTCTTTATTCTGCCCAAACTATGTAATAGCACAAAGAGTTCGTTGCACACGGATTATGTGTCTATGCAAGATTTGATATCGGTGTGATGCATTTGAACACTTGTAGCATATTTTGCACACGCATGCATTGCACACACACACACACACACACCAATCATTAGCATAGTATTTCTTTTTGTTTATATAATTGTGTGGCTGCTGTAAATTACTAATCAAGTATGCATGTACATAGCATGCACACACACTAAGCACACGCACACACATTACAATCATTTATACACTAGATGATAGATGTCATAACCGAGGCTGCCTTATTAGTATCAATACAATCATAAGATACGTCGCTTTTGGTCAGTGTGCATACATCAACACGCGCACACGCAAGCCAATCATCAGCACAATCCTAAAATCTTTGTTTATGGAATTTTGAGGCTGTTATAATATACTTATCAAGCATACATGCATGCACATGAACAAACCAAGCCACACGCACACGCACACACATGCATTGCAACCATGCATACACTAGATATATTTATCCACAGCTACAATAATGTTCATAATCAAGGCTGCATTATATCAATAATAATTTGATTTCGGTCAGCGTGCAAACACTCACTCACTCACTCACTCACTCAGTCACTCGCTCTCTCGCTCGCTCGCTCACTCACTCACTCACTCACTCACACCAATCATCAGCATAATATTTCTTTTTGTTTATATAATTGTGTGTCGTAACGTACTAATCAAGTATGCAAGTACACACACACACACACATTACAATCATGACGCTGATTGTGGACACATATGTGCCAGTGCCTTTATACTTATTCCACCTGTGCAACTTGGTCTCAGGATACTTAGAAATATTGTGTATGTGCACAATCATCTAGTAACAATGCGTGTGCATGTGCGTGCTTGCGTAACTAATAATACACGGTGTGCGTGCGTATACGGTTATTACACCAGTATTACACTAGAATAACATTGGTGCAAGCTACAAGGCAGGCGGCAAAAATCCATCGAGAATTTGAGTCAAGCATTGTGATGATAATCAATTACTCCATCATGCGTCGACAAATAGCCGCTTGCCTTGTAGCTTACACCACTGGATTTAATTGCCAATGTCCAGATCAGTTGGTGTCGCCTCGGTGACGGTGCGTGTGCATGCGTGCGAGCACGCGTGCGAACGTGTGTGTGTGTGCATGCGCGCGAGCACGTGTGTGTGTGTGCCGCAGCTGGGATTCCCTCTTTAGCTTGCCTGGGCTTGAGCACCAGAATGGCATATTTCCATGACAAACCTGCGGTTTAAAGCTGGATAAGCTCCCAGCTACCCCACATTTTTGAATATGATTCGTGTTTGTGGTGGGTTTATTGGGTTGTTGTGCTTGGTTTGGCATATGTTGAAGTGAATGGCATCTTGCCACAGCCCCACCCTGTCTCTGAAAGGTTCTCACTCCGATGGGATGGTGGTGGGCTGGCTTTTATCGGCAGATCTCATATGCCGTTAATTGTGTGTGTGTGTGCGCGCGCGCACACACGCGCTTGCGTGCTTGCTGTGGGTTTCCAATTTCTTTTATGATTATCACGTGCGTATATCCGTAATGTGTACGTCATATACAAGTCTATGATTGCCAGCCAAGTGGATACATGTATGTGAGGAACGCCAGATCATGCATTATCCACAAATCTTTGCCTCAACCGGCAGATGCCCAAGAGCACACACACACACACACACACACAACCAACGTGTATGCATAGCATACATATGCAACTCTATATCCTTACCACGATAAACAATATACTATGATGTGCATACGTATTATACATATTACTAGGATAATGTGTTTATAGATAGAGATGTATCATATGATGAGTGCCAAAATAAATATCACATGTGTGACTATAATGAGATATTGAGTTGAAACGTATAAGCGTTTGACAGTATGGCTGATGTGATATAGAAATTACTAAGCGTGTATGTGTGAAGAATGATCGAGATCACATGTGTGGGTGATGAGTGACTGGTGACTAACTATAATTGTTGGACGAGTAATTGATTGACCCAGTGACTAAAGGTCACTCGAGTGTCTGATGAGTAGATGAGCGAGAGTGATTGATGAGATACTTAGTGACTGATAAATATACTGGAGGGACTTAACATTGCACATGCCATTGCACAAGTGATGGATGAGGGATTGAGTGACCAGTAACCGAATCAATGACTAGTGAGTGATCGAGTGACTGATGAGATATTAAGTGTTGACATAAGATATTCAACACATGTATAACTTAGAACCGCATGACTGATGAGTAAGTAACTTTGGTTTACTTGTAATTGTATGTGTGGCCATGAACTTGAGATATCACGACTTGAATGAATGATGATACCTTGATGCAATATGCGCCGACAAAGTGACTTATATAAGATTGCGTGAAGGGCATAATATCCGCGCAAGCTTTTATGAGTGACAGATGAGATGATTGAGCAAGTTGATATTGCATCACAATAATGACTCAATATTGCACATTTTACACATCTGACGAGGTTACGAGGTAAAATTTTCGGAATTTCGTCGTTTTTCCCTACGAACCCGTCAAAACGACTCCTTGATATCGTGTTGATTTGTCCAGTTTCACGAGGGAAATTGTCCTTTGTATTCATGCTTTTTTGTGGAAGGGTAGATGTCAGGAATTCATAAAATAGAGCAAAATTTTGTGCTCAGTTTGTTGCGTTTTAATACAAGCCGTACATTCAGTTTTTTTAATAAACAACACATAAAAATTGCGGTTTATTTATGCTTTAGGCTTCAACCGAGACTGTTGGTACAAGTGGTCAAGGAAAATAGCCGGCTTACAACATAATTACAATGGACCAACCCAGCTCGGCAATTTCTGCACCCCAATACTAAAGCAGCAAAGCTGCCCCTTCTCGACTCACGCAACACTTTCCTAAGGGTATTCCTACACCTCAATACTAACGTAACAGAGTTGCCCCTTTTCGACTCGCGCAAAACTTTCCTAAGGCGATTCTTACGCCGCAATGCTAACGCGACATAGCTGCCCTAAGGCGATTATTACACCTCAATACTTGAACGCGTCAAAATTGCCCTTCTCGACTCGTAAGACTTTCCTAACGAGTTCCATATTCACACCATTCAAAAACCGCTACCGGGAAATTAGTGCTACAGCAAAAACTTGTTTGTACTGTACTCAGGCTCGAGACGTCTAGAGTCGCCCCTTCCTCGACTCGCGCAAAACTTTTAAATATCATAATAATATAATAATAATGTCAAGATATAATAATAATGATATATCGTATATATTATAATATGTTGTATGTTATGATAACAATACTAACACTACTATTAATCTTTTTAATTTTTTTTTTTAACCCCTAAGGGGCGGATGGAATTTCTTGCAAAAAACGGTGTTTTGGGGATTGTAGGCATTGTCGCGCATCGCGGACATCGATGTGCATTCACGTTATCATGTATGCTGTGTATGACCACCATGTAACTTTAAGAGCGCCATAACATGCATCCGTGCACCATATATATTCAGATTTTCGGCATATCCAACCCAGTTTTCATGATTTTGGGACATGCAAAATTTCTCCAATCTCCTATTACAACTTACATTTCGACTTCGTTGGGTGACTATCGTCATGAAAACTTGGGGATTGGTCACATGAACATATTCCCACCCGGTAGCGCACCTGTATACCGGCAAATATACCGATTATGAGCAAAAACGCCCCCCAAAACACCAAAAAAACACCCAAACAACACTTAATTGTAAATGTTTTCCATACTTAAGGAATGCTTTCCCATACTTAAGCGCAATTGAAGGCGATTGCTTCCTATTTGTGGGGATATATAGCATGTGTCATGCAAACAACCATGCAGGGGACGCTAGTGGGCATTGGGCACGCGACATGCCTTCACAACTCCACCCAATTGGGCGGGATCGTCGGGTGTAAGCCTTGATTTCGTATATTTTAAGACAAAATTCAAGCTCTAAAAGGCAAGTTTTCAAGAATTGTCGTAATTGAAAATGTTGCTATGTGAGATATATGTCCTATATGGACTACCCATCCCAGTGATTAGTCATTTGCGACATACACACAGGTAGGTGCACGCGCCTTGGAATGCATATTTCGGCAAGCCAAGGGCATGTAGAACCACTTGGATGCACATTCCCACAATCGAATCCGTCCGTATACGGTACAAACCGCCCCTTAGGGGTTAATAGTAATAATAGTAATAATAGTAATAATACTAATAATTTTTGTCACCGTACTCCGTGTCCACTAGCAGAAAGGGAGACTTGCTGACGCGTGTCCACTGACCTTCGCTGCTTGGTCAAATAATTATCTAGATTTGAAATCAAAAAAAGCGGACACGGTACACGTCGCCAAGGCTTCATAGCCAAACCAAGTGCCGACGTCTTAAATGTGGTAGTTTTAGTGGGTAAGTTATGTATGTTTGAATTATGGTGTTTTAAGTGTGCGATTTCTCTTGCTTAAAAAACACGCGTTAAAAACATGCGCTTTGAGAGTTTGAGTGTCTGTAAAATACAACGGTATTTTTTCGTATGATGTTTTTACGTAAAGATCTTTGAAGCACAGATCTTGGTCCAAAGATCTTTGCGCAAATATAACCTTAAACATTAAAAAGCATTTGAAGCTGGCGCAAAGATCTTGAAGCTAGTAACTCGACTTTGCGCAAAGTTTACTTTAGCAATTAATGGGTACACGGAGCTTACGCAAAGATTTCTTTACATCTTAAAGAGTAGTTCGAGCTTGCGCTAAGATCTTTGAAGCAAAGATCTTTGCGCAAATATTACCTTAAACATTATTAAAAAGCGTTTGAAGCTGGCGCAAAGATCTTGAAGCTAACTCGACTTTGCGCAAAGTTTACTTTAGCAATTAATGAGTACACGGAGCTTACGCAAAGTTTTCTTTACAAATTAAAGAGTAGTTCGAGCTTGCGCAAAGATCTTTGAAGCAAAGATCTTTGCGCAAATATTACCTTAAACATTATTAAAAAGCATTTGAAGCTGGCGCAAAGATCTTGAAGCTAACTCGACTTTGCGCAAAGTTTACTTTAGCAATTAATGAGTACACGGAGCTTGCGCAAAGTTTTCTTTACAAATTAAAGAGTGGTTCTCAGAGCTTGCGCTAAGATCTTTGAAGCAAAGATCTTTGCGCAAATTTGCTAACTCAAACGTTGAAAAGCAGACGAAGCTTGCGCAAAGATCTTTGGAGCTAACTCGACTTTGCGCAAATATTTCTTTACAAATGAAAGAGTGTTCGAGCTTGCGCTAAGATCTCTGAAGCAAAGATCTTTGCGCAAATTTGCCAACTCAAACGTTGAAAAGCAGACATGCTTGCGCAAAGATCTTTGGAGCTAACTCGACTTTGCGCAAATATTTCTTTACAAATTAAAGAGGGGTTGAGCTTGCGCGAAGATCTTTGAAGCAGAGATCTTTGCGTAAATGCAAACTCTGAAAGCATTGAAAAGAAGACAAAGCTTTCGCAAAGATCTTTGGAGCGAATGTTTTAACATTAATGTCAGAAGTCTGAGTTTTGACATTAATGTCAAAACAGGCGGGATCATCTCTTTTTCCTAGCATTATTGCTGCTTTTGCTGAGTTTTGACATTAATGTCAAAACAGGCGGGATCAACTCCTTTTCCTCTTATTATTGCTGTTTTTGCTGAGTTTTGACATTAATGTCAAAACAGGCGGGATCAACTCTTTTTCCTAGCATTATTGCTGCTTTTGCTGAGTTTTGACATTAATGTCAAAACGGGCCGGATCAACTCTTTTTCCTAGCATTATTGCTGCTTTTGCTAAGTTTTGACATTAATGTCAAAACAGGCCGGATCAACTCTTTTTCCTAGCATTATTGCTGCTTTTGCTGAGTTTTGACATATGACATTAATGTCAAAACAGGCGGGATCAACTCTTTTTCCTAGCATTTTTGCTGATTCTGCGTCGGAGGTTTGACATTAATGTCAAAACAGGCGGGATCAACTCTTTTTCCTAGCATTATTGCTGCTTTTGCTGAGTTTTGACATTAATGTCAAAACGGGCCGGATCAACTCTTTTTCCTAGCATTATTGCTGCTTTTGCTGAGTTTTGACATTAATGTCAAAACGGGCCGGATCAACTCTTTTTCCTAGCATTATTGCTGCTTTTGCTGAGTTTTGACATTAATGTCAAAACAGGCCGGATCAAGTCTTTTTCCTAGCATTATTGCTGCTTTTGCTGAGTTTTGACATTAATGTCAAAACAGGCGGGATCAACTCTTTTTCCTAGAATGATCGCTGCTTTTGCTGAGTTTTGACATTAATGCCAGACACAAAAAAGTATGCGTGCTTTCCTCGAGAATAAGCACTTCTTTGCCTTTGCAGTTGAGAGACTTAAGAAGAGCAACTTTTTTACTCACTGTTTTGTAAACAATTATTTCTACCTAATTTTTACTCCTATTTTATGAACAATTATTACTACATGATTTTTACTCACTATTTTATAAACAAATATTCCTACCTGAAACTCACCATTTATAAACAATTATTTCTCCCCGATTCATGTAGATATATTTGTTTATAAAATAGCGAGTAAAAAGGTTGCTCTTTTTTTCGCTCTTCAAACTCGCTATTTTTTCTAAGTCTCTCAACGATTTGTAGAGCGGAAAGAAGAGCAACTTTTTTACTCACTGTTTTGTAAACAATTATTTCTACCTAATTTTTACTCCCTATTTTATGAACAATTATTACTACATGATTTTTACTCACTACTTTATAAACAAATATTCCTACCTGAAACTCACCATTTATAAACAATTATTTCTCCCCGATTCATGCAGATATATTTGTTTATAAAATAGCGAGTAAAAAGGTTGCTCTTTTTTTCGCTCTTCAAACTCGCTATTTTTTCTAAGTCTCTCAACGATTTGTAGAGCGGAAAGAAGAGCAACTTTTTTACTCACTGTTTTGTAAACAATTATTTCTGCCTAATTTTTACTCCCTATTTTATGAACAATTATTACTACATGATTTTTACTCACTATTTCATAAACAAATTTTTCTACCTGAAACTCACTACCAAAGGGGCAGCTTTGCTGCGTTAGTATTGAGGTGCAGAAATTACCAAACTTGGTTTGTTCATTGTTAGTATGTTGTAACTAAGAGTCTTGATGGTGCAGGCATCGGTTTGCCTTAAACAAGTGGTACCTTTCACCTAGGAAAGTCATAAAATACTCAAACTGAAAAAAATATCAAGGGTGTGTCACAAAATACATTTTTCGAGAAACGTATACAATAAAATCATGCAAAATTTAAGGCCGTTTTAACTGATTGTATTCATGGGTCCTTCACAGTGGTGGCAATATTAAACTACGTATAGTTTTGAAAAACTCGGGTCCTCGTAACCTCGTAACCTCGTCAGTTTTGAAAGCTGAATATTGCACAGGCCACTCGAGATTGTACGCATGCAATATTGAGTGTCTAATGATACGCATACATAGTGATGTAAGATGACATGAATAATCCAAAATTACATTACTAACTAAAGACTGTTTGTTACTTAAGAGGGCATGCGTAACTGATGATATCATTATGAGTGATTGATGAGACGACAAAGCGACTTAAGATTCCACAAGTTTATGATGGTACAGTGATTGTCGTGATGCTCACTGACCGATGCTGTTGATATACTTATAATCACACGAAGGAGCCAAGATTACATTAGCGAATGAAGCTAGCATGAATGCCTTCAGGTTGCATGAGTAAATTCTTAAGAATGTAGTGACTTAAGAGCATCACAAAAATTACTTAAGATTGCACACGTAATTATTGGTGGGGTAATGACAGAGTGATTAAGATTGCAAGATTGACTTAATAGATTAATTGAGTGGGCATGTGAGTGAATGGATGAGTCATTCAGTCAATCAAGAACGGGACTATTGTTTGGGTGACTGGATGGTTGGTGATTGACCAACTCCCTGACTATATACTGCTGACTGATTATTGAGCAAATGATTGACTGATTGATAGTCTAAGCAACATATTCACCACGAGCTAATTGTCCACACACCCTCTCTTACGCGATACCGCTGGCCGACGTACATACACTTACACGCACCCTTCGTATTTATTAAGTTGTATGTATGCACAAACGTACACTCTCGCTCAGTCATTCACTGAATCACCTAACTGTGAACACCCCACCTATATATTCGTACATGCTGCAACTTTATCGCTTTTGCTGGTGATGACGAGACTACTTGTTGCTACATGAGAGTACAATGTGCATCCGGTGCATGTCACACATATATTGGGTATTTACGTGTTGACAAGTTCCTGTGGTTTCAGGAAGTATTTGAAGGACACCATGATGCATGGAGGGCTATAGAAGTATAATTGCAAACCTCCAATTCCGGACAGATCAATTTAAATGGTATCCATATGCGAGTATTGTTAAAGTGACTTTGTGTAATGTAGAAAAACCTTATTTTTTAGTCGACTAAATGAATATAGGACTACATTACTCACATGGCCTTGCATGTTAATATGGTATATATCATCGTTATTGTGAATAGTGTTGTAATGCCTTAAATCAAAGCCTGCCCCGTGCATGTGTATGTGTATCGTAGATTGACGTGGATGTCGGGTCGATGTTGAGTCGATGTGAACGTTGAAACTACGTCGAAAGTGCGTTGGTGTATAACGGTGTAGACAACACCTAGGCGTCGAGTCAACGTTGCCCAATGCGTGTATCAACGGCACGTTGGTCAACGTCGGTGATGGTAAAGATCGTATATCAACGTGGAGGTCGGGCCAATGCTGAGTCAATGTGACCGTCGAATATATATCGGAGACACGTCGGTGTAGAGCAATATAGGCAGCACGTAGGCGTCGACACAACGTATTCCAACGCTTACATCAACGGCACGTTGGTCAACGTCGGCGATGGTAAAGATAGTAGATCAACGTTGGTGCTGAACGACATCGATCCAACATGGTAGTAGATCAATATGCAATCAACATACTCGTTAATTTAGCGTTGATCTACAGCCTCGTGTACCAACGTTGTCGATGGTAAAGACCGTAGACCAACGTTGATGCTGACCGACATCGATCCAACATGGTAGTAGATCAATATTCAATCAGCATACTCGTTGATTTAGCGTTGATCTGCAGCCTCGTGTACCAACGTTGTCGATGGTGAAGATCGTAGATCAACGTAGGCGTTGTACAACTACTTTTTACGTTGGTCCAACAACCTCCAAATTTCCGGATATACTAACACGTTCACCTGTGCTGGAATCTTCCATCAGATGGAAAGGAATGTCAGGAGCGGAAGAACGTGCGGCACATCGAGTTTTTCAAGGAAGCCAGGAACGTGAGAATACTCTTGAGTGCCGATGGGGCAGCCTTGTGGCAGAACAAAATGGGGGTGTTCCCTATCTACTACCAAATCTTAAACCTACCTCCGGAGCTTCGCACGAAGTATGCGAACATGGAGGTGTACGGGATCATTGAAGGGCAACACCCTGCCAACTCACAATAGCTGTATGGTAAACTCGTGGACGAGCTCGTGGTGTTGTGGGACGAAGGTTTTGTGTGTTGGGACTCGTACACCGACGACACCAAACGCAATTGGGGAGTTTGGGAGTTATGGGAGTTGGGGAGTCTTACAATGGGAGGCCCTGAAAAAATTGAAGATTTTACCGAATCTAGGGTTTAAGATTTTCCCGAGTTGAATGTAATTTTATTTAATTTTCCGGTTGTTTTAGGGTTTAAGAAATATTCCTGATTTTCACTAAAAAAATCATCTTCTTCAGCCTGAATTAAGGAAGGTTTTGGGGGATTTTTGTGTTACGAAAACACAAATTTTCAACTGAACTTGTACAAAATTTGCCGCATATTCAAGCTTCAAAAATTTTTCCGAAACTCGGTAGCAAAATGATACTTTTTACGTCTGATTTCATGAAATATTTTTTTGGGGGTTCATCGATGAACCAATTTTTTTTTTCTAGTTTTATATGAATTTCAGGCCTTTTAGGGGTTTTTCCAAAAATTTGGATTTTTTTTTGAAAAAACCCCTATTTTTTTGCACTTTCAGGAATATTTTTGGTTGACTTCGTCCCTATTTTTTTGGGTTTGCCCCGTTTTCTTTTTCTTATTCCAGGCATAAAACAGCCTACAACCGCTAGCTCACCAACTCGAGTTTACGGCGCGCGCCTGGACTTCTCTTAAATAAAGAACAAACGCGGACTAAAAACATTAAACGCGCAAAGCCTTAAACACCTAGACCGAACAATTAAAAGTCTCACGAAAACATGCCTTCCGTTTACAAGTTTGTTGAACACTTTGTTGCCGGACCTCATGACCGGGAGATGATTGCAACCCACCGCATTCAACACTTGCGCTGCAATGATTGTCAGCTTGAGCAGTGGCGCCTTTCGACTCATTACAACGTGCGCAACATAGAACGTGGAAGAAGAGACGCCGGGTTCGCCAGTTGGCGCTTCGTTCGTCGCACCCGGTCTCTTTTAGTTTTTGAATTGATGGCGCGCGATGGAGAATACCCCGACCGTGCTGGTAACGAGTGGATTACACCGCGGACCATGATTGTCCCTGCAGACATTCCTGGCGGGACTCCAGGCTCTCATTGGACGCTTTTTTATATGCTCGATTGTCCCCGCCTCTGGACTCAGCCGACCTGTAACTGTTGTAGGCCGTTCAGTAACTCTGAACGTTTTGAGCAACTCGGTACCGCATGCAGTTGTGAGAGGTCCGGTCTCATTTAGTTTTTAAATTGATGGAGCGCGATGGAGACTACCCCGACCATGCTGGTGACCTTTATAGTTTGTAGATAAACTTTACATTCAGCCACTAGTATTTCGTATATTAAAAGTTGTCGTCATTGAGGACTGGTATATTTTATGTGCTTATTTTCTTGCCGTAGAAAAGTGTGTAAATGTTTATTCTTGAAGTTTTAGGGACGAGTGTGTGCACATCGAGTAAATCCGGCAGATGGGGGGCTACTTACGATTGCCCCCTGATTTTTTTGTGCCCCCTGAAAAATTGCCCCCTGAAAAATTGCCCCCTGAAAATGGTTTTCAGGCCCTGAAAATCACTTTCAGGGTCTGAACTTGTTTTATACTAGGCTAGTTATACACCTTAGAAAAAACTTTATGGATAATATAATTTTTACACCAATTTTCAGGGCCTGAAAATTGCGAATTCACACTCTTAAGATGCCCCCTGAAAATGGTTTTCAGGGCCTGAAAATATTATTCACTTTTCGTGTTATATAAAGTTTAGAATTATATTCTCATGTCCTCATCTTGCCCCCTGAAAATGGTTTTCAGGGCCTGTGGGCATCCCGGCGGTCCCATGGTGTGAAGCTTTTCAACATTTATCGGGACATCTGTCCGAGGTTGTTTGCCGAAGGATCACCGGAGAAGGATAGCATAGACGAAGGGCTTTGGAGGTGAACATGGGCTTTGGGTTTGGGTTTGATGCGCAAACCCAAACAACAAACACAATTGTGGGCATCCCGGCGGTCCCATGATGTGAAGTTTTTAAATATTTTTCGGGACATCTGTCCGAGGTTGTTTGCCGAAGGATCACCGGAGAAGGATAGCATAGACGAAGGGCTTTGGAGGTGAACATGGGCTTTGGGTTTGGGTTTGATGCGCAAACCCAAACAACAAACACAATTGTGGGCATCCCGCGCGGTCCCATGGTGTGAAGCTTTTCAACATTTATCGGGACATATGTCCGAGGTTGTTTGCCGAAGGATCACCGGAGAAGGATAGCATAGACGAAGGGCTTTGGAGGTGAACATGGGCTTTGGGTTTGGGTTTGATGCGCAAACCCAAACAACAAACACAATTGTGGGCATCCCGGCGGTCCCATGGTGTGAAGCTTTTCAACATTTATCGGGACATATGTCCGAGGTTGTTTGCCGAAGGATCACCGGAGAAGGATAGCATAGACGAAGGGCTTTGGAGGTGAACATGGGCTTTGGGTTTGGGTTTGATGCGCAAACCCAAACAACAAACACAATTGTGGGCATCCCGCGCGGTCCCATGGTGTGAAGCTTTTCAACATTTATCGGGACATCTGTCCGAGGTTGTTTGCCGAAGGATCACCGGAGAAGGATAGCATAGACGAAGGGCTTTGGAGGTGAACATGGGCTTTGGGTTTGGGTTTGATGCGCAAACCCAAACAACAAACACAATTGTGGGCATCCCGCGCGGTCCCATGGTGTGAAGCTTTTCAACATTTATCGGGACATATGTCCGAGGTTGTTTGCCGAAGGATCACCGGAGAAGGATAGCATAGACGAAGGGCTTTGGAGGCGAACATGGGCTTTGGGTTTGGGTTTGATGCGCAAACCCAAACAACAGACACAATTGTGGGCATCCCGCGCGGTCCCATGGTGTGAAGCTTTTCAACATTTATCGGGACATCTGTCCGAGGTTGTTTGCCGAAGGATCACCGGAGAAGGATAGCATAGACGAAGGGCTTTGGAGGCGAACATGGGCGTTGGGTTTGGGTTTGATGCGCAAACCCAAACAACATACACAATTGTGGGCATCCGCGCGGTCCCATGGTGTGAAGCTTTTCAACATTTATCGGGACATCTGTCCGAGGTTGTTTGCCGAAACATCACTACAAGGGAGTCGTGAAAAGGTGCGCACCTCGTCGTTGGCGGGCATGTTGTCGCTTGCTCTCCTATCTTCAATCTTGATTAGCACCTATACACCCACACGATATTCGAAGTGAAGGCACGTGACAATGATGAAACATGCTGAAATAAATTTTACCTTTTAAAGGGCGAACGCAAAGGAGCTCCTTTAGTATGCCTGCGAGGAGTTTCCGTGGGGGGGAAACGAGGGTTAAAAACGGCGCAAATGTGAAGAACACATGGGAAGTGAAGATGAACGTGAAAGAAGGAAACAGCAACGCTTCATTGCGTAGTGTTGAAGACGTAGTGTTGAAGACGAGGGAAGAGGGATTACCGAATGGAATGAAGTCGAACAAAAAAGGCAAAGGCGTTAAGGGAGCTTAAGGTCTAGCCAAAGATGCCGAAGAGGGCGAAGGTCGAAGAAAACTATACTAGTAAACAGTCAATAATATCAAAATAACATCAAAATAATACCGTAGAGCACGAAGCAAAAGGTATTCAACGGAGGTTAACGGGCTCTTGAAGTGTAGTCGCAAGGCGAAATTTTCAGGGGGCACTCCACTATAAAGTTGATTTATATATTTTCAAGAGAAAATCTTGTGATGGTTGTATAATTTCTGCACACTGCCTCTGCCCCCTGAACTTTTCATCGTAAGTCTCCCACCAACTGCCGGAACTACTGGAGGCACATCTCGAAGCTTGCCGTCATCCATGAAACAAACCTTTATAACACGCTGATTCAACTTACACCCTAAATGTGCTAAAGCAAATATTTCCGTCATCGATTATAAATAAACTTTTCGGTCTTAGCATCACATGAAATATAAAGCTTGAAATCGATATTCAAAACAAACTTACCGGCGCGCATGTTTTGCCTCTAGAGTTTAACACGACTTCACCTTTTCTTGTGCCCTTCGCCCCATCGCCTACTCGTCTTCGTGCATTGACCAACTACGTTCTCCATTGGTTTTTCACGTGCTTTCGCGGACCACTACTAACCACAAGTCCGGGTGGCCGGCCCCCCAGTTCGGTTCAAAACATACTTCTTTCCCCGCCAAGATCCCTAACTAGCTTTCACTAACTTTCGATGTTCTACTTCACGTTTGTCACTTTCATCTTCGGGTACGGCTCATCCAATCCAAGATCCCCCACATGGCGCTGCGCGCAGCAGAACACCGCGTGAGATAAATAGTGCACCGCGCTCATGAAGTTTGCACGCTTCATCTCCACGCCGATGAAAGCGCGTCCCATGCGAAGCGCTCCAATCCCAGTGGTTCCTGCGACACACCTAATATCTTTCAATACCCCGGCGTGTCCCTCGCGGCAAAGCCAATGCATCCACAATGACACGCACCACTTCCCATGAACGGGTTCAACACCACCATGTCGATGTCGGTTGTGTACCGCTCCACCAATAGCTCCATGAGCTCCACCTTCTTCTGTGCCACCACCAAGGTCTTGCCATGCTCTTCGCAGGGCTTGCCGCCCTTCAAGCACCCCACTACGGCGCAATCGTGCTTGAAGGTATCCTGCATTTGAACGGCACGCTCGGAAAGGTCGTGCCTGATGTTCTACCTCGTTCTCAGCGATTTTCTTCCTCTGCACCTCATCCATTTGCCTGAAGCTGACTTCCCAGCTCGCAGCCAGGTGGCTTTCCAAGGCCTTCTCAAAATGCCTATTACCCGCAGCTTAAGGTGGCTTAAGCCACCTTAACTTAAAGGGCTCATGGGGGTTTCTTCGGCGGTGCTTTCAAAATTTGGAGACCTGTGTGGTCAAGATCTTGAGCTGCTCTTTCTGCAGTGTCTTATCAAAAGTTTGATCTGAGTTCATCTTGACCCTCAAAATCTCGGTTGAAGTAGGGTGGGTATTTCCCAATTTTCCTTAAGATGGCTTAAGCCACCTTAAGCTAATTAGCTCACCGGGGGCTTCCTCTAAGACGCTTTCAAAATTTGGAGACCTATGTTGTCAAGATCTCGAGCTGCTCTTTCGGCAGTGTCTTGCCAAAAGTTTGATCCGAGGTCAGCTTGACCCTCAAAATCTCGGTTGAAGTAGCATGGGTATGCAAAAACCGGGAAAATCGCTCAAATTTTACTAAATGTTGCACCCTCTTGGATACTTCCCAAAATTGCTCACCGGGAACTTGGGCTCGCCTAATAGTGCACATAGTGTCTAAAAGAAGACAATGTCGCCGTCATTTTGAGCTTAAAAAATCTAGCTTCCGGTACCGATAGCTCCCGTAATAATTGAAAACGTTAAGGTGGCTTAAGCCACCCTACATCGCTGTTAGGGTGGCTTAAGCCACCCGAAGGGTAATAGCCAAAAAGCCTTCACCTCTTGGTATCTTAGGGCACGCAGAATGTTTCCAGTCCAACAATTCACCGGGTAATAATCAAATGAAATGTCCTTACATTGCTGCCCCCTGGTTTGGATGCTGGTCTTGAAGTCCAACTTCGGAGCCTCCAGCTTCCGTGCAAAAGTCGTGTGCTGGTGTCCCAAGGACTTTGGCGTGTTCGTGAAAGTCGCGTTGGTGCGGTTCCCCTCCGTCACGATGTACCCCGGCATTGTCTTGTACACCTGTGACCCTTCCCCCCTTTTCCCTCCCTTTCAGAAACGTACCAAAAAAGCAAAAATAAAAGGGTGCCTTCAAAGCAACAAGTGTTACATTGATCATACCGGATGCTTCAACGCCTTCCAGCCCGCCTCCAAAGCTCGAAGGGCTTTACTGTCGCCTAAGGCACACACAATGGTGTCTCCGTCCACCTTCCCCAGATCGGCGTATTTATGAACCTCAGACATACCATCGTTGTTCGCGCACAGCTCGTCCACCTTGACTGCGAACGCATCCCAATCCACCTTCGTGTTGTACCCGGTCTTGCTCTCATGGCCCCACGGACCATCCGTGATGACCGCCGCCACACAAAACTTATCTTCCGCCGCGTTGTGCGTGATGACGTCCATGGCCCCGAGAGCTTCGCCCAAGTACAGCTGCAACAGCGGGATGCCTTGGGAGTTCATGGCAACCGATGTCAACACCAACAACTTCTTAGAATCGTCGTGTCCGTGTTGATGGATTAACTCCAAGATGTACTCCACCTTCTCATCCTTCAACTTGGTGCCCTTCGTCTTCTTCGTGTTCTTCACCGCTACCACCTTCGGCACCTCCACGGACACCACGTTGTGCACATGATGCCGTACACCAGGCTTCAACGCCTCCTCATTCATCTTCAAGAACTGCCCAATTTCAATGCTCTTCTTCACCGGTGCCTTCTGCTGCGTTCCATTTCGGAGCGTCCCGCCTGTCATCTTCCATTGTCGCAACCCTTCGTAGTCCGGGTTCCCTCGCGACACCCCGACCCAAGGCTTCATCCATTCCGCACAGGGGGCCGGGCCGTCTTCCATGCCATGCACATCCTTCTGTTTATGTTCATCCAACTCACGCCGCTCCTTGTCGCAAATCCAAGCCGCGTAAGCGGCATCCTCCTCCTCAAAGGCCTGCAACTCTTGACGCAGCTTCCCCATGTCCGCCCTCTTCTTACCTAGAGCCTGTTTCTGCTTCTTTCCTCTTGGGATATGTCGCCCCGCGTCCTCCCCCGCAAACCAATCCGCCACTTCCTGTCTCTTCCGCTTCCGATCTTCACGTGTTTCGCGATCCTCCTCCGACTCCTTTTCAAAGTCAAACGTTGCTTCCTCCTCCTCATCGTCCTCCTCTTCCTCTTCGTTCTCCTCCTCATCCTTCTCCTCACCATCTTCCTCACCATCCGGTTCCTCACCATCTTCCTTACCCTTGTCTACCTCCTCACCCCCTTCGCCTTCCTCGTCATCAACATCCCCACCCGACGCACCTTACTGCTTCTCTTCCTCTTCCTCGTCAACATCCCCACCCGTGTCACCAGCAGCAACTTCCGCAAGGGTCCTGACGCCACTCTCCTGAGCCTCCGCAGCAATCTCCTCCCACTCAACCAGCTCGTTGTGCTTCTTCAACAAGTCCTGCACGACTTTCGGCTCGACATCCCGGTTCAGGCGAGCCAAGTTACTTGTCTTGGAGCAAGTCTCGTTGGCGTCGAAGAAAGTACCATCGTGCCTATAAACAAAAGTTTAACACCCATCACCTTTCCGCATGAAAAAATAGTTCAAGGTTTTAACCAAACCGTGGTAGGTGGACTTACTTTCCGGCGCTCAAGTCCTCCAAGAACTTGGACGCCTCGTTCGATTTTTTCGCCTTCCCCTTGCCGCTTTGAAGCTCTAGCTGTGTGCGGACTTCTTGACGAAGCAGCACAAACGAGCACAAGTCCGTGAACGCGCGTGTGGTTCCGATGAAGCCCAGAGTCGCGCATTGCTTCTTCTTCTTGAGGTGGAGCTCGCCACTCTCGTCCTTCACGGAGAACTTGACGTTCTCGTTCACCTTGAGGAAAACCTGAGACATGTGTTTGTCTTTAGGCGTGATGGTTGAATATAACATAATAAAATAAAGTCCGGCATCGGCCGTACCTGATATCTCTGTGTCGGATTAAGACGCTGGAACTCCTTGTTGTCGTACAAGGAGTTGAAGCCGTAGGGGGAATCCTTCCCCAAAGCTTCGCAGTTCTCGCGAAGCAAGGCCTCCAGCCGATCACCTTTTCGTGGATGTGGGCCATCCTCTTGAAGAACATCAACGAATATAAAGAAGGGTCGATGTGAGAGAATAAAACAACCAGCTTCCCTGGTTTGGCCACGGCCTTGTCAATGGAGGACATCAGCCATTTGAAGGAGGTGTGATCGTCGAAAAAAAGTCTTTTTCTTGGACCCCTTCTCGTTCTGCACGATGCGTGAGAGTGCGAGGCATGTAACCTCCTCCTTCGTGATGTCCTCCGACACCACGATGACATTGCACTTCAGAAACCTTTTGTCCCGGGCCTCCAGTTTTTTCCCGCCTACCACGGCGCCATCTTGGAAGGCACGAGTGAAAAACTCGTGCCTTCCATGTCCATCGATGACGATGTAACTCTTACTGAAAACAGAAACACACACAGCACGCCATTTAAAACGACAAAGAACACGGTTCAAGGGTTAGAGAAACTATTTATAAAAAAATATATAAAGTGTTTACTTTAGCTTAAGCTACCACTGACTGTCTAGCATCCACAGAGGACATTGCATCCTACGTCTTTTCGCGTTGCGCTCAGCGTCTTTTTTATTCTTGAGTCTCCTCTTAGCTACTGCCACATCTGGAACATTATACCAGCCAAAGGGAACACGGTTCTTGCTGCAAGAATCTTCCTCATCTTCTGAGGATGTAACATCTACAAGCAAAACTCGCTCGGGCACCGCATGTTCTTCGTGCGAGCAGGAGTCCTGAAGGGAGTCATTAGACCTGCAGCATGAACAGCAAATAAACAGCAAGAAAGTCACCATGCAAAACCAAGAAGAGTTCAAGCACTAACCTTTTTTGGCTGAAGTTTAGAAAAGAGTTCATCGATGAACGCTTTTTAAAAAACACTGCTAAAGAAACAAGTTTTTTGACCGGTTTAAAGAAAAGCGTTCATCGATGAACTCTTTCTTTATTTTGTTGCTGAAGCTTGAGTTTTTTAAACTGTTTTTAAGAAAAGCGTTCATCGATGAGCGCTTTCCTTACTTTTCCTTGTTTTTTCCTGACAAAAAAGCTGAATCACACAGAAATAACGCAGCTTTTGCAACTCAAAAGCGCAAACTTTTAAGAAAAATACAAGGAAAACTAAGGAAAGCGCTCATCGATGAACGCTTTTCTTAAAAACAGTTTAAAAAACTCAAGCTTCAGCAACAAAATAAAGAAAGAGTTCATCGATGAACGCTTTTCTTTAAACCGGTCAAAAGACTTGTTTCTTTAGCAGTGTTTTTTAAAAAGCGTTCATCGATGGACTCTTTTCTACACTTGTCTCCTCTACCTTTTGTCAGCGCAGTTCTTGAAGAAGGTTTAGTGAAACTTACCCGTGGGCCTTCGGATCTTCTTTTTTTGCGCGGCGCCAGATCATGGTTTGGGAAAGGTCGATGCCGTTTTTCTCAACGGACTTCTCCACGTTGAGACCGTTGTGGTTGTGGCCTCTTGGGTTGTCGCTGAAAGAGCAGTCGGCGAGTTTAAGCACCTTCTGCTCAACAAAGCGTTGCTCCATGACGTCAGCGTACACCAATCTTTCGGTGTTGGCATCCCCGGACTTCTTCGTGCTTCCTTTCTTTGGAGGCATGTTTGCTTGTTTCTTTTGACTTTAAATCTTTGCGCTTTTTCTTTGGCGGCTTGAGTTCTTTACTAGCTCTCAACTGTCTTAAGGTTTTCTTCGACTTCTCTTTCCGACACACGTCGACTCCTTTGGTCAGTGTCGTTCTCGACTCGATATTTTTCGCCTCGATATTTTTTTTCCAAATTTTCAAAGCGTCTCCTCGATTCGAATATTTTCAAGGTCTCGCCTCGACTCGATTTTTTCCTTCGCCTTCTCTTTCCGACACAGCTAGACTCGTTTGGTCGGTGCCGTTCTCGACTCGACTCGCAAATTTCCCAGCCGTCGCCTCGACTCGATTTTATTTTGGCGTCGCCACGACTAGAGTTTTTTAAGGCCTCCCC
The DNA here is from genome assembly GCA_001247695.2 of Cymbomonas tetramitiformis. Classification (NCBI taxonomy): domain Eukaryota; kingdom Viridiplantae; phylum Chlorophyta; class Pyramimonadophyceae; order Pyramimonadales; family Pyramimonadaceae; genus Cymbomonas; species Cymbomonas tetramitiformis. The sequence goes on along the minus strand of LGRX02026834.1, from coordinate 81,384 downwards.
TCGACTCGACACTTTCTCTTTGGGAGTGCATTTCTTTACCGCCTTCCTAAGGCGAATGCCATGTCCACTCAATTTGTTACTTTTCGCTGCCTTGAAACCGGGGATGTCGTCCTTGAAATTCCCATTGTTTGGCATCTTGGAGACCCTTTTGTGACTAGCGACACACTTTGCAATGTTTTTAGTCTTGACAAGAAAGAAGATCTTTCCGTCACCACTACAAATTTTTCGTACACTAGGTGTACCCTAGTCGTACTCTAATATGGATAGGTACCCTAAAATATTAGAGTGCAATCTCAAATATTGGGGGGTATTGTGTCAATTTAGGGAGTGATTCTAGTGTGCATTAGGATGTATAATATCCAAATAGCACCCATAGCAATCGAATGCATCCTAACTAGACACGCACTAATGCACGCACTAATACACCCTAACTACACCCTAGCCGCGCATGCTATCGCTTCCACATTTTAACATGCGATAGAGTATATTAGTGTTAATTTAGAGTACAATACAAATGTCACCTTAAATCATACTAATGCACCCTACCATACCACGAGATGATATGGATTACATTCGGATGCATTAGAGTACAATCCAAATTCATTCTAAAGTACACTAATAAACCATAAGGTGAAATATATACATATCGAATGCATTAGGGTATTTTAGAGTGCATTAGGTGCACATTAAATCTGCCGATTAGAGTGCATTCGGATGCATTAGAGTACAATCCGAATTCACTCTAAATCACACTAATAAAGCAAAGGTAAATATATACATATCGAGTGTATTAGGGTATTTTAGAGTGCATCAGGTGCATATTAATTCTGCGAAATAACTACTACTAACCGTTGACCAACAAAAACATTGAGTCATTATGCTTGCAGGTTATCTAGGTTATCGTTGGCATGAGTAGTTGCTTTCGTCCATACAAGAACTGCTACTAGAATATTTCGTTATGTATGCTACCTAGTCGCATTCTTACACAGTAACCTGTTTGAACTCAGAACGCACTGTGTGACAGTCGCTACCATGTCACTCAGGCAAGCATGCGGTGGGCAGGCCCACGAGGTGAAGCAAAGCATGGGATCCCAGAGTAGGAAGCTAAACATGTTTAATCATATTATATCTTGAAACTTACTTAAAAGTATTCTAATCAAAATTTGCTACCTATCCAAGTTACTGCGCAACATGTATCACCAAGCTACGAAACAACACAACCCGCAACGCAGCGTGGCTGCTTCCACTGACTCCGCATGCGTTGCCCGTTCCGACGACATCTGCGATTGCGTTACGCAGCAGGCCGAGTTAGTACAAACAGGCATCACAGAACAAACCAGACTGACGATAAAATGCACAGCAGCGACAATGCGCAACAAATTACATGTCAACAAACTTACTTTGGTGTGTCCTCTAGTGTGGCGACGGTTATGTCCTCACTGCTGCCGCCCCATGCGCGCTGTGACCGAAACCACTGCGTTGTTAGCACAAAGTAAATACACATAACATCATGTAGAACGAGAAACCCAAAATTTCAGCGGGGTGAGTTGGCTTTGAACCAACAACTCCCAGCCCGTTGGGCTGGTGAGATGCACACTATCACCCCCTTCTAGGCATGCAATAAACAACACGCGGACGCATGCGAGCAAGCGCAACAAAACACACACTCATAAACAATACAAAACCCTCACCAACAACAAAATGCGAGTTACTCGTGCAGAATATAATCACAACATGAGCACCAGCGAAAAATGCAAGCAGAACAGTGCAGCATGCTGCTCTGGGCTGGTCAGCGTTTGTATTTTTGATGGCGGCTCAGCGTGGTTTTCATCTTCAACAGCTACAGCACCATGAGACTTCACACTACAGGCCACGGCCGATGAATTCTGGAATTCTAGATCAATCTTCATGCCAGCCTGTGCCAAGCTGCCGAGTGCCGACCCATTTTTATTCGATCGGTATTTATTTTGATCTGACGGCACACACTCCAGTGATAGACGATAATCGATATAATACTAGACGGATCGATCTCAAAAAGAGATCTCCACTAGGTCATCTGACCGTAGGATCATGTGCGCGACAGTGCTTCGCTTTTTGCATCCCAACATGCCATGCCATCACGCGTGGGTGGCGTCGCGGTAAATGTACGCGACTGCAGTGGCACTGTCATCGTTAGCGTCTGGCGATCGTGAGATCGGAAGTTCGTCCGTGTCGCCCGTTGGGATTCGCGCTTTGCTGATTAAGTAAGTAAGGTAAGATAATTTCGCCAGGTTCCAAATCATAAGGAGCAGAGGTTCATCGACCGCAGCCTGTACTGTGATGTAGCCGTTGAGCCGTTCACGTGTACTCGTGTAGATAGATACAAGATAGAAGTGAAGATAACATCTTCCAGACAATGAGAGGCTGCCACTACCATCCCTGGCTGCCAACAGCAGCAGAGCAGTGTGAAGCATCGGCCCACTTGTAGTTTTTTTTTGTAGCCTTTCATTTTGTCATTATCGTTTGCACGAGTAGCTCGTTTGCGAGGGTTGAGTGTTGTTTGCGAGTGTATGATTTGCCGTGCTTGCGCGCATGCGTCCGCGTGTTGCTTATTCTTTGTATATCTAGTAGAAGGGGGTGATATGTGTTGCATCTCACCAGCCCAACGGGCTGGGAGTTGTTGGTTCAAAGCCAACTCGCCCCGTTGAAATTTTGAGTTTCTCGTTTTATATGATGTTATGTGTATTTACTTTGTGCTAACAACGCAGTGGTTTCGGTCGCAGCGCGCATGGGGCGGCAGCAGTGAGGACATAACCGTCGCCACACTAGAGGACACACCCAAGTAAGTTTGCTGACATGTAATTTGTTGCGCATTGTCGCTGTTGTGCATTTTATCGTCAGTCTGGTTTGTTCTGTGATGCCTGTTTGTACTAACTCGGCCTGCTGCGTAACGCAACCGCAGATGTCGTCGGAACGGGCAACGCATGCGGAGTCAGTGGAAGCAGCCGATGAAGTCAGTGGAAGCAGCCACGCTGCGTTGCGGGTTGTGTTGTTTCGTAGCTAGGTGATACATGTTGTGCAGTAACTTGGATAGGTAGCAAATTTTGATTAGAATACTTTTAAGTAAGTTTCAAGATATATGTTTAAACATGTTTAGCTTCCTACTCTGGGATCCCATGCTTTGCTTCACCTCGTGGGCCTGCCCATCGCATGCTTGCCTGAGTGACATGGTAGCGACTGTCACACAGTGCGTTCTGAGTTCAAACAGGTTACTGTGTAAGAATGCGACTAGGTAGCATACATAACGAAATATTCTAGTAGCAGTTCTTGTATGGACGAAAGCAACTACTCATGCCAACGATAACCTAGATAACCTGCAAGCATAATGACTCAATGTTTTTGTTGGTTAACGGTTAGTAGTATTTATTTCGCAGAATTAATATGCACCTGATGCACTCTAAAATACCCTAATACACTCGATACGTATATATTCACCTTTGCTTTATTAGTGTGATTTAGAGTGAATTCGGATTGTACTCTAATGCATCCGAATGCACTCTAATCGGCAGATTTAATGTGCACCTAATGCACTCTAAAATACCCTAATGCATTCGATATGTATATATTTCACCTTATGGTTTATTAGTGTACTTTAGAGTGAATTTGGATTGTACTCTAATGCATCCGAATGTAATCCATATCACCTCGTGGTATGGTAGGGTGCATTTGTATTGTACTCTAAATTAACACTAATATACTCTATCGCATGTTAAAATGTGGAAGCGATAGCATGCGCGGCTAGGGTGTAGTTAGGGTGTATTAGTGCGTGCATTAGTGCGTGTCTAGTTAGGATGCATTCGATTGCTATGGGTGCTATTTGGATATTATACATCCTAATGCACACTAGAATCACTCCCTAAATTGACACAATGCCCCCCAATATTTGAGATTGCACTCTAATATTTTAGGGTACCTATCCATATTAGTGTACGACTAGGGTACACAAGGATTGTAGTGCACCTCCGAGTTCGATGACTCCGTCGCTTGCTCTTTGGACCTGTTTCCCGTTCACTCTGGCTTCTTGCACAATGTGTACGGTACTCCTACCGACGACAACATGCCAATCTTGGTAAGCGACAGCGAAAGCGATGACAGCGACGATGAAGAAGACATTGTTTACACCGGCGAGTGCAAGACTCCCCGGTTCTCACCAAACACGAAGCCCAAGCCTTCGGAGTCCGTCGCTTCGACAAACCTTTCCAAGTCCGACTCGACTTCCAGTCACGCCTCTTCTTTTAAGTGGCCCGCGGATTGCAAACGTGTGAACAAGGTCCCCTTCGACGTCGATGGCAATGTCACTTTTGGTCACCACATGTCCTCACCTCTTCCTAAACCAACCGGGAAGGGCGGTCTACCGCTGAACAAACTTGACTTCCATGTCACGAACCGTTCTTGGTCCCACGCCTGCGCCACAACTTGGGCGGAGGTAACCCGACAAGATGCTGTCAAGGACTGCAACTCTCAGGTTCGACTTCAAAACTGCCTTGGAGAAAAACTTTGCAGGAATACGGAGTGCTCTTTCTTTAAAGCCCACGACAAATAGTTCGTTCAAAAAAGTTCTCAACGACGTGGCAAACGCTCCGCTTCTGCTTTCCTCGGAGTTGAGGTATTTTAATCCCAAGGTTTTCCCGTACCCTTTCACCACTTTTCCAGTAAGACCTTACGCTTTTCTTTTCTTCTTTCAGACTGAAGGCCCTCCATGCAAAAAGTGTCAAGAACCGATGGAAGTTATTACCTGTGGTGCCCGGGCTACTTTGGTCCGCATCGACCTTCCCGCAGCCGAAGGCCACCTACTGCTCTTTAAACACGAAGGCACCCATGCCTGCCAACCCATGGATAAAAAGGGGAAGGCCGTAGTTTCCAAAGAAACCCAAGACGCCATCAATAAAACCCTTCCCGTTTTCAGTGGTCGCTTCACTTCCGAGAAGCTGAAGAACTCCGCCACAACGGTTGCCTTCGAGAAGATGCTTTCCTCTCTGGACGGCTCTCCCATCGACGTGTACAAGGTGCCAGGTATCGCCCTTTTTTTGTGTTACCTTTCCGTTATAAGTCGGGGACATGTTATTCTTAATGCATGGTTCCATTTTAGGTGGCCCGTGAAATGCAAGACGCTCGCGCCGTCCGCGACGTGATGAAAGAACACCGTGCGACTCAACGTGCTCCCGAGCGTGCTGCGGATGACGAGGTCAAGGAAATGAAACGGATCCTGGACTCAGAGGGATACCGTACTCTTCTTTTCGAGACCGCCCCTCTGAACTGGTTCATGTGCCCCCTGGACTTGCCGTGGTCCCCCGCGAAGATCATGCTGTTGACGGACCGCATTCTCGTTAAGCCTCCGTTCATCGGTTGCTACGCATGTTCTGATGGTGGCCACAGCTGCATTAACGGTCGCGTTGTCGAGAAGGTTGCAACGGTCGTGCCCGGAATTGGGTTGATAAAATTGGCAACCTTCGTCCTGCCGGCGGGTGAACGCGGTGTGGATGAGGAGAAGATGTGGCAAGGCATCGACTACGCTTGCCGGACGGTGGCCATGGAGGACCCCGACTTCGCGAAATATCGAGACAAGGAGGTTTGGCTAAAGACCAACCCAAAAGGTGAGATCTGCTTTCGTCCCGTCGGTTTCGTCCGTGACGCGGGTGGCGGAGGCTGGATCGGCATCCGCTTGAACTACAACAAGTTCATGCGCATGGAGGACCGAAAGAAGTACATGACGCGGGACGAGGCGGGTAACTCGTTGGAGAAAGGCTGTGACTTGCACCTCGTTGCGAACATGGGGATACACGCTCGGTGTTTGGACAAGAGTTTCGAGGAGGCCCATCAGTTCCGGACTCTGTTCACACGGTGGTACGAAGCGCAAGCCCCCAGACGTGTGATGGACGCACGTGCGCGCCTCTTCGACTTCATCAAGGAGCAAGAGAGCAAGAGCGTGCAATCCTCTTTGTCTTCGCTCGTTTTATTTTACGAAGGTGAAGGCGAACGCACCCTGCAGCTTTTCACGCAAAGCAAAGGGGCTAACCCGGCGGAGCAACTCTTCTCCAAGGACGGCAAACTGATCGGCGTGAATCTGCCGGCCTCCGAGTTCTTGCACCTGGAGAGCGTGACGTACATCACCCAATCCGCCTGGTTGGAGCACGTAGGAGAAGGTGGCCACAGCCAGCGGGACTCCCGCACGAACACCTTGTACGATGAGCGGCGAAGGGTGTACACCGCCATGCAACGCGCACGTCACACTGCGTACGACGTCCTCGAGGAGGTGCGTGAAATATATGTCACTCCTGGTCCAGTGACGACGGAGACACGCAGTCACCGACCAAACCAAGTCCGATCGATGGGGAAGAGGACTAAGACTAGGGTGACGATCGACGAGCCTGGAACGCCGACTCCGGCAATCAAGTTGGTGCGGGCATGCCTCGAGAACCCTTTCGAGTTCCAATGGCAGTTCGACCCAAACACCGAGGACCCGGCCGCCCGCTACGTTTGGCAGTCTTCCCAAGAGGCGGACGAGGCTCTCGTGGTGCAATATTTGGAGACCGCGGTGCACTTTCATTCCGAACATCGCTACGTCGACACTCGCCGCGTGTCCGTCGGGTCTTTGGGCGAGGTGCGGTACCAGACAAGCACCACGAAAGGCCACGCGCAAATGTTGGCTCGCATGTTCTTGCAGTCGGACAAGCGCATGAAAGTGATACAGGTTGGCCAACCGACCGTCCGTTTAACTGCACGTGGAAGACACGACGGCTTCCTGGACCGCAGTTACACCTTGCCCTCTGGTCGAGGTGAACCCTCGCGGGTGATGTTTGGTCATCTGGCTCGGGCGGCGCAACAACGCATCAGCTGCTCATGCTACTCATGGCGCCAAACGATGACTCGCGTGGGAAGGTCGACTTCGGTGAAGCTGTGCTTGTGCCTTTCCACCCTCCTATTCCGCGCGGGGTTCAAACCTGGACATGCATTTTACGTGCAATCGGGGTTTACCACGGAGGAGATCGACGACATCTTAACGGCGCTGGGATCCCGCCTCACCACCGGCGATCGTGTCGGGAGTGAGGAACTGGCCTACGGGCAATGGATGGTGGTGCCCGGTACCGGTAGGAAAGCAAGTTGCGCGGCCTCCGAGTCCCGCAAGGGTTGCGTGACAGCGAAGACCCACAAGCAATCCCAGCCCATCCTTTCAAAGGATGGCCCAAGGGTGGTGGTCATGGGTCGGCGCAAGGTGAATGGTCAGTGGGTAAAGCACACGTTTCAATTCTGTCTTCTCCACCAGTGCTGCGCTACGGTATTGCCCAACTACTGTGATGTACCGCCTTCACCTACGGACCTGGTTGTGGCACATGGGTTGTCACTAACTAGGGAACAACGGCTTGGAGCTGGGGCCTTGACCTTTCAAGAGCAGTAACTCAGGTACGAAAGCGACATTGTTGTTTGCATTGGCACGGTTTGTTGGGCTTTGGACTAACGTGATTGTTTTTCCACAGGTACCACACGTTGGGAAATATGCGACCGAGTGTCCAGGGATAATGTGAAAGTTAGTTAGGGATCTTGGCGGGGAAAGAAGTATGTTTTGAACCGAACTGGGGGGCCGGCCACCCGGACTTGTGGTTAGTAGTGGTCCGCGAAAGCACGTGAAAAACCAATGGAGAACGTAGTTGGTCAATGCACGAAGACGAGTAGGCGATGGGGCGAAGGGCACAAGAAATGGTGAAGTCGTGTTAAACTCTGGAGGCAAAACATGCGCGCCGGTAACTTTGCTTTGAATATTGATTTGAAGCTTTATATTTTACGTGAACAGGCGTTCTAATCTAGTCAATAGTACAAGCGTCCAAATAAAACCTTCTAGCTAAGCTGCACATTCTAAAGCTGCGAAAATAGAACGGACACCTTCCGTCATCATCCCGCAGCAAGTCACTGCTCAGCTCGGTTAAGGCTTCGTACGTAAGAATGCCGTAGCCGCGAGTGTTATACCACGGTTGCCACTGCCATGGTGGATATTCGTCGTAGTGCCAGCCGATCTCGTACCAGTATACCAAGTGCCTCACACCTGTTCTTTCGGTTGTTGTGCGGCCGTGGATGTACAGCGGCCACACTTGTAACCAGTTCCAGGTGTTAAACTGTATTCTCGTGCTGTAAAACTCAACATAGTCCGCTTCCGCTTGTAAACGCGCACGCATCCAAAGCACATTAATTACCTCTGGGTACACCTCAACTACCTCTGGCTGTTCGTCAGACATTTCTTAGCGTAATTGCCACAAAGTAGGTGTTTAAGTGTTTGCGTGTTTAATTTTTTCTGTCCGTGTGTCTTCTGTATTTAAGAGAAGTCCGGGCGCGCGTCGTAAACTCGAGTTCGTGACCTAGCGGTTGTCGGCTGTTTTATGCCTGAAATAAGAAAAAAAAAACGGGGCAAACCCAAAAAAATAGGGACAAAGCCAACCAAAGATATTCCTGAAAGTGTAAAAAAAATATGGGGTTTTTCAAAAAATTTCAAATTTTTGGAAAAACCCAAAAAGGCCTGAAAATCATATAAAACTAGAAAAAATTATATTGGTTCATCGATGAACCCCCCAAAAAATATTTAATGAAATCAGACGTAAAAAGTATCAATTTGCTACCGATTTTCGGGAAAATAATTTAAGTTGATTTAAATTGCGGCAAATATTGTACAAGTTCAATTGAAAATTTATGTTTTCTTAACACAAAAATCCCCAAAAACCTTCCTTAATTCAGGCTGAAAAAGATGATTTTTTTGGTAAAATTCAGGAATATTTCTTAAACCCTAAAACTGCCGGAAATTCAAATAAAGTTACATTGAACTCGGGAAAATCTTAAACCTTAGATTAGGTAAAAATTTCTATTTTTTTAGGGCCTCCCATTGTAAAACTCCCCAACTCCCAAAACTCCCAAACTCCCCAAATGTGTAGAATGCACCGACGAGCACGTGCGGTTGAAGGTCATGCTCTTTGCCATACTCGTGGACTACAAGGGAGCGGTTGAAGCCGCACACATCATGGACGTCGATGCATACGCCGCGTGCCTAGTATGCAAGATTTGGGGGACATGGTCAACATTAATGCACAAAATGGTGTACCTCTTCAGCAAGCAAAATCCGCCAGGTATGCTAGTAGCACGTCGTTAGGTTGGCGTTAGGATGTACTTAAAAGCCTAAAGGCGTGCTAACCGTATAATGCATGTGGTGTAAATGAGTGTTTGCTGATTACTTTGTTTTCTCTTCGGTCTAGGCACTCCACCGTTGCGCACGGACGCCGAGTACAAGCGTCATGCCGCAATGCATGAAGATCTGCGAGATAGCGGAGACCCCGAACTTTCGGGAGCGACCTTGGAGGAGAGCATGCGGAATACGGGCGTCAAGTTCTCGAGCGTTTTTACTCGGTTGGTTTACTTCAAGATCTACCGTGATATCATCCTAGATGGCATGCATGACATCATGAACCTGGTGAACAGAATCGCTGCAACCTTGCTCGGGGTCGACTTCAACGACGCCCTCCGCCAGCAAGCGAAAGCGGACGGTGTCCATCCCACGTGGCATGGCACAACCAAGGTGAAGAATGCTCAAGGTAGGCAAATATGCACGTGTTAGGATGTGCATAACGTGCCGATAGTGTATCAACCACGTGCTATCGGTGTCACGAAGGGGTACTAGCGGCATACTCAGTTCAAACAATGTGACGCAGGTAAGGAGGTATTGATGTACAAGATGAATCACGGACCTTTCGCGATTCCACCCCGCCCTGACAGAAGGTCTACCACGAAGCGATGCTTGGAGACAGCGCGCAGTTTCTTGAAGAGCATAAGGGCGGTGGAAAGATGGGGGCGTGGCCACAAACGATTGTTGCAAACTACCGCCGATAAGAAAGCCGCCAAGCACATTCGGGCTCACGACGGCTTGAAGCTCGTGCAAAACAGTATCGTGTCGACAGTTTGCGCTTGGCCACGAGATGAAGGGCAGCCCGCCAATCGATTGGCCAAGCTAGTGGGCAAAATGACCACGATCGTGCGGGAGATCACGACGACACAAGTGCGTCCTAAGGTAAACGGTTAGGATATAGCTAGTATGATGTTATGATGCCGTTAACATGCTTCGTACATCATACGGGCCCTAACGGAATTGCTGCGTACGTGCAGGATATGGAGCCACTCGCACAAGAAATCAAGTCATTTTTCGAGGAGTTGGAGGCGACCGGGCCAGCGTATGCTTGGTGTGTGATTAACACTCACATGTTTTCTCACTTCGTCCAACAACTTGAGAAGTATGGTCCCATGCGGGAGGTATGGATGTGCGCCTTCGAGTCCTTGAACGGTCACATCAAAAGCCTAGCGAGGAGCAACTCCCTACCCGTTCCAGCCATAATGAACTGCATCAAGCGGGTGAAGGTGTTGCATTTGGTGCGTGGGTTAATCACTTTCATTTCGGAAGACCACTCCACCCGGATGCCGGCGGCCGTGACCATGGGGAGCCGCGGGGCAATTGCGGTTGAGGTATCGGCTAGGGGGAAACGTGTGGTCTTGCGAGATGATGACATTAAGGCCTTGAAGGTTTGGATGCGGACTGAATTGCCGGCTTATCGAGAGCTGGTGGAGAAGTGGGAGAAGTATGTGGAAGACGCGCGCAGGTGATTTGTGGCCCCATTCCCCGAGCGGTTGTTTATGCCCTTATGACGCCGTTATTGCATATTTAGGACGCGCCTAACGTATTAACGGTATCGTATCGCTGTGCACAGTTGGAATGCACAGATGCGACTGCGAAACAAGCAGTACCGGAACGCGGTGTGTGCAAGGGAGGGCAAACCTGAGCACATACGCGAGCCCCCATTTGGAGCGTACGCGGATCCTACAGAATGGTTGGGCCGAAAGTTCACCAAGTACGAGATGTTGCTCATGGCGGGGCCGACACCGGTTTGCTATAACTTCACGCACGTCAAGATCGGCGACGCTGATTACCGCACGGCTACGACCGATCGGAACAAGCGCACCGTGCACAGCTACTTTCACACTTTCTTCGCGAGTGAGGAAGTGGACGAGCACGGTGAGCCAAAATCCGTGGCAAGGTGAGAAAGGAGCACGCAGTATTCTACCTTTAACATGTCTTTAGGATGTCGTTATGACTCGATTAGGATGCGCATAATGTGCTAACGGCATACTAACTTAGCTGTTTACACAATCGTGGGCTTGGTGATATGCAGGCACGGCCGTATTACGAGAATATTGCGGGTGGAGATTGCAGGAAAGGTCTACATCTTACTGAAATGCGATTGCTTCGCTAAGCCGACCGACGAACAGATCAAGGAGTGCCGTCGACGTCAATCCATTCTCGGCCCGGATAACTTGACCAACACGGTCTATACCTTCAACCCGCACGTAGACCGCGCGGCCTTTGACAACATGGCGCCATTCATATTAGCCAATAGAGTAGAACAGCAGGTTGTTATTGTACCACATCCGTGCATGGAGACCGCGGTCATTCTCGACCCAACGGCCGACTTCTTCGAGCGGGATCAAGGACATAGGACGACGTATGAGACATGAATCGCTGCTAGTTTATTTTTTGCTTGCCACATGCCATGCAGGCAGTTGCAAATTGTGACCTTGGTAACGACCCCTGCAGTAGTACAACTAACGCATATTTTATAAGGCGCAGTGCCGCTAGAGTGCCATTAGCGTATTAACTTTGCCTACGAGCATCCTGACTACGTCCTAACGCCAACCTCCTAATGACATCCTAGAGGCATGCTAACGCCATCCTAACGTCCCTACCTTTCCGAGAAACTCCGCCCGCGTACTACTTTCCCCGAATCCCACCATACCCCGCGGAATAAACTTCCCCTGGCCTTCTAGTCACCATAAAACGCCATCTCAGTAATCTGCACACCCACACGTGCCCCACCACTCACCCCTGCTCCAATTGGTGCCAACGCATACTTAAGGCGCAGTGCCGTTAGGACGCCTGTAGTACGCGCATCTTAACAGGCCAATATGGCGTTAGTAACCTATGCCTGTAATATACTATACTACCGGCATACTAACGCCCATACGTACTAACTGGCCTTTACTATGCCTTTAGGACACCTTTAGTACACATACTACAGTTTCCTAGGACCGTAGGGGTCCCACGTCCCGCCTCCATGGGGACATCAATCAATGGTTCCAAAGAACGACTAGCGAGTGCGACTGGCGGCAAAGGTGATGCAAGTGTGGGTACAAACCGTCGAGATCGCTGATTTCCCACCCTGATACGTGCTGCAGCCAATTCAAACTGATCTCGAAGTTCGGCAAACCAATCGAAATGAAGCACCAGCCAGGACTTGATGTCCTTAATGGTATCTGAAGCCCAAAATATCGAACTTTATTTTAAGAACAGAGCTAACACGAAATCGAACTGCAATACATGGGGCGGGGCCAGGGCGGCATTTGGAACCGATGGGTCCGAAATGTTGACTCAACCGGGGCGGCACGGTATCGCATACCTTCTGATAGCAGTGTGTTCCTGCCTTGACGCTCCACTCCAGATTTGAGCATCAGCGAAACCCGCGAAAGTTCGGGGAGTGGATATACAGGTGGCCTCGATCCTCGCGCCAAATCGCTCAACCCACGACAAAGCATTACGAGGCGCTCCAACTCTATATTCTTCATGATGCTGGCCACCGGACTCGATCGCGTTTTGACCGCACGCTTCATTCGGCCAAAGTAGTCCTCGAAGCAAAACATCCATAGCTCACGCGCTGGACCGTACATCATGAGCTGCGGCACGACACGATTAAGGGAATGCTGTATCATCACCAAATCGGCTGGTGACATATGATCTTCCCCAAGCTTTAGGACCACTTTCACTCTCTCTATGAGACCTGGCATTTCCTGGAAAAGGCAAATTATAGCAGATCTCAAAAAGAAATAGTCGGTTAACCTCTTAGCCGGTAGCCGTTACGATATCGTAACAAACCACCCGCGGTCCTTTTGGTTTCGCATGCACGTGTGCTCACCAAAACGGGTTAGACGAACTCTAGACATGATACAACCTAGGGTATGTGTGCATAGTGAGCATGCATGCATCACTCCATGGCAGATTTGTATGGGATACACATACACTCTTATCATATTCATAACAATTTGAACCGACAATAATGCTTTTTATAGCCAATTTTGAAACGGAAATCGGCTCAAATCTGCATGATTTAGACAACTTTGACATTGATATGAATGTGCATGACCATATATGTTCAGGGTATGCCACATTCAACCATCACATATCGATATATGAGTGCTAAGGGCTATACATCCTCGCTTATATGTGAAATACACGCAGACTGATCGCTTAAGTATGGAAAATATTGCTTAAGTATGAAAAACATTGAAGAATCGCATGTTTTTTCATGTTTTTTTCGTAAAAAGGCCACGTATATCGAGATGTAGGCACATTTAACTCAACATATGACTGACAAAAGTTTAAACATGGCCAAGGCCGATAGCATCGTACTAACGGCAACCGCTTAAGAGACCTTAGGCGACCAAGAATCGCTTTTGCGTAAAATCGATTGCTAAAATTTGGAGAAGTTTTGCTTGTATAATCGGTATATCTCACGATATATATGCCATAGATGTTCATACAATAGCTCAATTTGTAGTTGCGATAGGTGTCGAAAACATATATAATCACCGTGGCATGCTTATGTATGTGAGCACCACACCCGCTTCCCACACAAAACATGCAATTTTGGCCGGAAATAGCGTTACCGGCTAGGAGGTTAACAATTAGTTAGACCGACGGCTCCTGGGTACAATATAGATGCGGACCTACTATGGCCACGTGGGTACTACATCAGGGGGCCACCCCGCCCTCGGCGGGGCGGGGTGTTGGACCAACGTTGCTGCTAAACTAGGTAATGATGCCTTACCTTCAAAATAATTGTAGGTCCGACAACCTCACGAACGATGGAGCATATCTCCCCAACATAATCTGCGTGCAAAGGCCTTTCCACGAGCCCATCCCGACCAGACCAGCCCGACAGAACAGGCAAAATTCCTGAAGTCATCGCCGTGATGCCCAATGGCGCCTTCAATCTTCGAGGAATGAGATTCTCGTTAGCCTTCAGTTGCATAAGCTTCTGAGACAGTGGCCCCCATGATTTTGGTGCGCTCAGAACTTCACGTAACCACTCGGTCATGGCAATTCTCGACGGATTCGACGGTGCCCACGGAGAAGGTTTACCTGCCGTGGGCACAAAGCGACAGGTCAAGATTGCGCCCATACTTGGGGCCCACCCCCGTACCCGTTGGGGCGGTACCGGTTCAGCATGGGTCCCACATCCGGTACCCATTGAGACTAGGTACTTACCAGCAAGTCGCTGAGCTGCTGTCCGAACACGTGTAGCATTGCGAGATTGCGGAGGTGCAACAAGCCAGCTCCGATTGACCTTGAACTCTCTTGCAAAATTCCGACAATAATGCGCTGACCAGTTGCCACCACAAATCGATTTATGTAAGCGTTGGACCAAGTTGCTCAATGCGTGCATCAAGTCCAAAAGGTACATGTAGCACGGCAGTAGCACGGCAGTAGCACGCCTGTAGCATGCCAGTAATATGTCCTTAGCACATGTGCTAACTAGAACGCCCATAGTTAACGCCCATATATGCACGTGCTACCGACGTTTTACCGCCGTGCTAACGGCGTGCTAAGCTCAGACGTGCTAACAGGCCTGAGGAATATTCCTGGAAAGATTCTTCTGTTAGCATGCCGTTAGCACGTCGTTAGAGGTCATAGTAATTATACACATTTATATATACATATGCTAACGGCATGCTAACAGGAGAATTTCAGGAATATTCCTCAGGCCTGTTAGCACGTCTGAGCTTAGCACGCCGTTAGCACGGCGGTAGAACGTCGGTAGCACGTGCATATATGGGCGTTAACTATGGGCGTTCCAGTTAGCACATGTGCTAAGGACATATTACTGGCATGCTACAGGCGTGCTACTGCCGTGCTACGGGCGCCCTACGGACTGAAAACCATGCTAAAGGCATGCTAAACACGGACGTGATAACACGCCGGAGGAATATTCCCTAACAGATTCGTTTCTTTAGTATGTCTTTTGCATGCGGTTAGCATGTCGTTAACACATGATGTGATAACGACATGCTGACGACATGCTAACATAATGTGGGGGGAGAATGTTTTCACAAATTTCCCTATCACGCTAAAGCCAAACCAACATAAATTGAAAATCTTCAGGGGGCATCGATCCAGTGACCTCACGCGCAGAAGCACACATCATGTCCACTCGACCACGTGACCATAACGATGGGCATTCCGAGACGATGGCGCAATCAATAAATTGGCGAAAGGATAGACGATGACGCGAGTGAAGGGCTTGGCGAAAATTAAAAAAAGAAATTGAGCGTGACGTCGTGACATCGGTGTAGGTGATGAAGAATTGAAGATTACGATACGATCAGCGATGGTCAAAATCGCACAGTAGAAAGACATCGGAATTCAAGATTCCGAACACGCAAACGGCTAAGTGCGATAGACGATAACGATATTCCTCCTGCGTGCCTGCGATCCCCAACCCGAACCCGCGAGCGCGAGCGTCATGCGGTGGATTATTCCATCTCCAATCGTCCGATGGCATGGCATCGCATGGCATGGCACACGTTTCGCAGAATTCGTCATCGTCATCGTTATCGTCGATCGTGCTCGCGTGACGAGGACGTGCTGTGACTTCTCACGCCCCCCAACGCCCAACGGGAAGTGAAGGTGTCCACTGTACAGAAGGCATTTTTACAGAATATTGTAAAAGTTCAAACTCACCTCTACAGCCGTCAACGCTTCACATTTCACCGTCCAGCAGTGTGCAGCAGCGTGTGGTGGCCTCGCCAGCGGGTTGCATGTTATGATATTTCTCATTCTTGCTCGCTGCAATATGTCACAGGTTTGTAGTGCATGTTTTTTATATGTATATGTATTATTTTATGTGTGCTTAGCGCGCTCATCCTTGGCATGCGCGGAACTTTGACTTGGAGTGAACGGGAAGATTCCCGCGAGTCCTTTGCACTCGAAATAGTTGGTTCAAATCCAACTCACTCCACCTCTCCTTTTCAGTTTCCTTCGTTAATTTCGTTTGTCACTTATATTATCTTTCATCTTCACTAAACGTTACTTGGTTGGTTTTGTGTTTCAGATCGCTGAAAATATTCGAGTGGTGAAATCAATTTTTCCACCATCATCTCGCGTTCACATTCGCGCTTCTTTGAGGTTTCTAGGTTGCTACTTATATTTTGCACAAGGGAATCTTTAATGCGTTTTCCGCTTTTTACTAAGTGTTGGTTCTTTGCTTTACTTTTCAGATCGGCTGTTTTGCCCTAAATGGAGAAAATCGACCGCCTCGAGTACTTCATGAGCTTCAAGCTTCCCTTCGAGCGTGCTAGTTAGGTTGATAGATTGTTTACAATCGTAGTGTTGGAACTAGAAATCGTACGAATAGAACGCTATTTTGCGTATTGGTAGGATAGAGATGAGTAGTCCCAATTGTATCCCATCGTGCCTAGCTAGCTACACTATCGTTGTGATTGTATTAAACATGCTCGAGTGTTCCATGCGTATGCGTGATGTGCTAGCCTTCGCATAGCATACGCATTGTGAACACACTTTATGTAAGTAGCACACATTTTCGCAATCCTCTAGTGATATTGTGCATATAGATGGGCCTCGTACACGCGAGTGCTAAATGCTAAAGGCATACTAATGACATTATATGGACATGCTAACATCAGTTATCATATCGGCGTTAGTATGTATGTAGGACGTCCATAGCATGTCGTTAGTCTAGTATCGTTAACATGTAAATAGCATGTCGATAGTATGCGTTTAGTATGTACTTGTTAGTGCGAGCATAGCATGCTAAAGGCATGCTAATGACACTATATCAAGGTATGGCTTACGCGAGGTCGACTTTACACAAAACTTCCGATTTTCTAGATCGTGAGATAAATGCGATTGAAGTGTGCTCTTAAGTATGGTTAAGTATGGGAGGTAACCGAGCGGTATCGGCCATAACTTTTCAATGCATGGGTCAATTGTATACCCAGAGCGCGCAATATGTTTAGATTGGTTTAAGCGACATGTTTATCGAATAAAAATATTTTCCGAAGTTTTGTGTAAAGTCGACCTCGCGTAAGCCATACCTTGATATGAACATGCTAACATAAGTTATCATATCAGTGTTAGTATCCACGTAGCACGTCCATAGCATGTCTTTAGTATGCGTTTATGATGGTTGCGTTAGCATGGACATATTATGCTAAAAATATACTAATGCAATGCTATGGACATCATATTGGCATACTAAACCACTTGGCTTGCCATTGTTAGCATGCCCGTAGTATGCCGTTAACATGCCGTTATGATGTTGTTAGTGTGTTTACCAAAGACGTACTAAGAGCGTGCTAACGCCATGCTAACGCTGCGTTAGTGTGTCGTTAGCACATATCGGCAGTATGTCGTTAGCATGTAGTTAGCATATAAATTCCAGTTAGCATACATGCTAACGACATGCTAATGACATGCTAACGGTGTGTTAATATGTCGTTAGCATACATTGTTATCATTCGTTAACATGTCGTTAGCACGTATTAGTACGTCGTTAGCATGCATACTAACGTTTTCCAGGACCGTAGGGGACGAAGGCGGAACATGCGGCGTGCCCCACTCTGCTGCACACGAGCGCGCAAGTAGAGGGGAGAATCGGTGGGATGGGCGCTGCAGCACCACCACACACCACCACACAATGGCCAAGGGGCACGCGGGTGGAGGGGAGAGCGGAGGACGCTGCGGACGCAACTCGTCGTGCTCAGAGCTGTCGTCATTGGCGAAGGCGATAGACTCCATGTTGGTGTCTGGTGCATAAGCACCACCAGACACCACCAGACCATAGCCAGGTGCAGAATGCCGTCGATGTACTCGGAGAGATGCCAAGGCAGACCGAATAGCGGCCACGCGTGCACGCTGGTGCGCGATGGACATGACCGACAACAGACGGCATAAATCTGTGAGATAAAGGATAGGGTTCCAAGCGAGAAACCCAACTTTCTGTAAAATCGGTGAAATCTAAAGATGAAAAAGTCAAATTGGGGTAGATTTCGTGACGAGGAAGACGCCGGCGACGTCAAAAAAGTCGTGCGGCAAGCCAGTATGTTCTGCAGGAGCGGTGCTGCTGTCCAGAAAGGCGAAAGCGCAAATAAGATGTTGATGGACTCGTAGCTGATGATGCTCGTGAGACCGGATTCGGCGAGATACGCCAAGCCGAGATGCTACCCGCTGCCGTATACTTACGGTAACAATCGGGCGTTCGCTGGAGACTATGCGAAGTGGGGGTGCTCGCTGGAGATGCGAAGCTAATTGTCGTTGGAGATGCGAACTGTTGCTGGACAAGAAAAGAAAAAGAGACACCATTTTGCGGGGTGTGGGGCTTTGTGAGTCCCCATGACTCTTATTCTTTTCCCTTCAATCCGGCTTGGTGTCCACTTTTTTCCTGTATAGCTTACTGCGTATCCTGTGGCGAGGTCGTGTATTTTTCTGAGTAGGTGTAGTGCTTCCTGCTTGTCAAATCCCAGGTGCTTGGTCAGTATCTTTTCCGTGTGTTCATATAATTATAGTACCTGTGTTTCCGAATACCATCACGTGTAGTGTTACCTTGTACCCATACAACTCTAATAGTTTTACCAATGGTGCGTATTTCGTATATTTCGTTTTAGTGCCTCCTCCCAGCTCATTTCGTCGGTATAAGTTACCTCAATTATTATGTGTATATGTCCAGCATCTGCCATTGCTCTTTGGTGTGTGTATCCCGGCTGTTTGTTTCCCTTTTCAGTTCCTTCCAGCATTACTATGTCTACAACGTGTGGTATGGTGTCCTTTCCATGTTCTGGTGCTGGGGTATTTCTTCCATCCATTCTGCATTGCCCTCTCGTGAGTAGGAAGTCTTCTATCGGTCTGCCCGCATTCATCCCCACCCCCCTTATCCCGGCATGGGTCCTTATTATGCATCCCCCTTTTCTGCCTTTGCTCATACCTTTTGCTATCATTTTGGTGGTCTCATCTGACCTACTTATTACCATGTTCTTATCTCCCTTTCCGTACATCCCCCTAGCACATGGGCCGTGCGTATGAAGCCCCCCGCATTCACTTGCCCAGGCACCCCACAACATTTGCACTTTTGTGTCCGTATTCCTCTTCTCCATCTCTTGTAGGGGCCCGCCGGCAGTTTGTTCGCTCTGCATCTCAGTAGAACTGTCACATCGTGTTCGTTCAGGTATTCGGCCCCCTTTTCCAGTATTCATTGGAGAGCTTGTGCATGGCTGTGACCACCTTCAGGTGTTGCATAGATTTCTCTGGTGTTTCTTGAACTGCTATCCTTATCTTCTCCATCGAGGCCCTCCTGGTAGCACTTCATTTTTGTCGCGAGGTCTTTTTATTTGTCGCACCGTGCGACAAAACTGTAATTATATCGTGCGACAGAATTGAGCGTGGCTCTCATGTTTGTCGCAGGTGCGACAAACATGAGCGCCACGCTCAATTCTGTCGTGAAAATTCACAGAAATTTTCTGGACGAATGATTTTAATATACCAAATTCCGAAACAAAATAACGACAGCGCAAAAATAGCCTAACAGCTTTCAGCGGTACATAGACAGTGAAAGAATTTCAAGGGTGCGCAAGCACTAGGCATTCATCTAGCAAGCAAGCGGGCATCATGCACACACAAGCAGAGCACTAAAGGTTGATTTCGTTACAAGAAATGTGCAAATACGATTTTAAAAGAATGAGCCATACATGGTGAATACAAAATAAGAAATGTCACAACAAGAAAGTTCAAGTACGAGGTTAAATATCAGCGCCTTGAAAATAGCTGGACGCTAAAAAGCTAAATCAAATCAAACAGATTTCCCGGCAACAACGAAGCATTTCGCCAGCGAGTGATAAGTATTTGAAATACCTGCACGATAAAAGCAGAAATATCAGCACCAAGATAAAAAATAAAACCACGTGCACACGCAACGAGAAACAGCACGCATGAGAAACATGCGTTCGAAAACAGTAAGCAAAAATCCTGCAAAATGACAGAGCAAAGTTAGTGAGAGCGGTGGGATTTGAACCCACACTGCACATACTGTGCAGCTATCGCCCCCGTGAAGCATTTTCGAGAGATCCGGAATCCGCTGGTGACGTTGCTGGCAGCAGCAGAAATACACAGCAAGAAAGAAAACCTGCATAAAATACAAAAGCGCTGCTTGAACGAAGGGTTGCAAAAGACACCGAAACCGCCGGGCTGTAATACAACCCGTCGGCCTACAAGAATTGCTCCGCGATGAGTACCTTTGAGAGCAGCGGTACAAGTACCGCCAGCAACGTTACTGGCGGCATCACACATAGCGCAACAACAAACCAGCCTGCAAAAAGAAGCGCTGCTCAGCAAGGATGTTACACATACACCCAAACCGACGGGCTGCATAGAAGCCCGCCGGTTTCCAAGCATCCCTACTATGAAACAAAATAACGGGTTGAACTGCGGATGCAGTTGATGCGAGGGCAGCGCAAGATGCCCCCCCCCTGTCAGGTTCAACCCACACAGTGTAGCCAGCCCTGTGTAAGAGAAGTAACAGTGATGCAAATAAAAAGGTTAGATATGAAAACGAAAAGTACAGAGATCAGGGGACAAGAGGTTGGGCTGCATGGTGCGGGCGCCGCCAACTGAAATCTTGAAGAGTCCGCTTGATGTCGGAAACCAAGATACCAAATACTACGGCTCGGTCGATCTCAATTTAACGACGAACGCTCTGAATTGGAAGAAGTCACTCCTTCCAAAAAAATTTATTTTTTTATTTTTGGTTTGAAATGCTTCCAAAATGATCATGAGTGACCGGAATGTCGTTGGTTCATCGCCGGGTGCCCCGTACGGCCGTGTGTCGCTTGAGTCCGCACTAGTCGCGTGACTAGTGCGAAGTCAGATCGCACTAGTGATGTGACTAGTGCGATCGTAAGAATTCTGAAAACTCCGCCTCGTACGATGAGAAAAACTTCCAAAATTATAACCACCCTATTTTTTGGGCATGATATGTTTAAAATAACTTAAAAAACATCAAAACAATGACCTTCAAAAAATCTTCCAATTTAAAGCGCATCATCCAATTAAGAGCGATCGTCGTTATTTTGAGATCTCCGTTAGGCCTCTCAATGCGACTGGCCTGTAGGTCATCGATCATCTCATCGTTCGTTTATAATTTATTACAAAGGATCCAAACAGTGAACGTGGTACAAAATCGGATGGGAAACGTGTCTCTCGTTCTCGGTTACGAGCGGTCGCTCGATGAAAATCCGATGTAAGACTGCTTTAGATCGGTAAATCGTTAGATTAAACGTGGGAGCTTTCGCCCGAGGCACACACCCTTGGCCTTATAGGGAGCTAAGTTTTGCGACAAATTCATAATTGGAAATTCCGCATATCTTCGTGGTATAATTTTGAATTGATAAACGTGTCTCTCATTGTCGGTTACGAACGATCGGTCGAGACAATCCGGGGTAGGACTGCTGAGATCGGTAAAACCGTTAGATTAAACGCGGGAGCTTTCGCCCAAGACGTACACCTCGGGCCTTGGAGCATCAATCGCATTTAGAATTTTTGGGCATAAAAGTTACAATTGGTTATTCTGCTTATGACCCATGTTCGTGGTATCCCTCAGATGCTATCGTATCATGATTGGCCGGTAAAGCGCGAGCGCTCGACACAATCCTGGGTAGGACTGCTGACATCGGCAGGAAACTTTTGGAAAATTTCCAACGGCATAATTTTTGAGGGACAGCTCCTGCGGTGCGGTGTGTACGATGTCACTTTTTTTTCCAGAAAACCTGTTTCGCTCCTTTAAGGGAAACGAAATGAAAACAACATATTTCTGAAAAAGCTGCGAAGCGTCGTTAATATAAACGAATCTTTTTGCGACACGACAAATAAAAAGACCTCGCGACACAATTGAGAGGCTACCGGCCCTCCTCCATTCTCCCGCAAGTTGTGCCTCCCTTTGTGCTGCTGCTTGCTGCTGTGCCATTTCTTGGAGTGCTCTCTGTTCCTCCTGTGCTTCATCCTGCTGTCGGGCCATTTCAATGAGGTCATCTTCCGTCTCCTGTTGTGCCTCCATGCCTATGTCCTGGGTTTCTGGCAGCTCCATTTCCTGTGTTATCTACAACGCAATGTCTTGTTGGACATTCTGTAGTTCTTCAGCACCTAGCGAGGGTGTCCTCACATCCCACCTCGCTTGGTCGGGTTCTGTTTGACTTTGGGTTTCCCTTTGCTCTTGTTGCTCTTCCTGTGCAAGTGTCATTTCCTCCTCTTGCATCCGTCGCATTTCCTCCTCCTCGACCTCCCATTCATCCTCCTGTATGGGCTCGTCTTCATCCTCCCCTATTGGCTGTGACATACTCCTGTTATCCTCCTCTTGAGTTGCCTGCATGCTCTGTTCCTGTATCAGTGCCTCCTCATCCTCTTGCTCCATCTGCTGAAACTCTATTTCTTCTTCTTGCATCTGTTGCTCGTCCAGCTCTTCGACCATATGCCCCCCGGTTCCCTCATCTGCCTCAGTTTCTTCCAGTTCCCCGTTTCTTCTCGCTCGCTCAGCTTTTGTTCTCCCAATGCGTTGTCTTTTGGTTTCCCATTCCTCCGGCCCGGTTTCCAGTTTCCTTTTCAATCTTTGTATTATGTGCTGGATTCAGTGCACCGTAGGTCATAACATGCATGACTCCGTTCGACTGTACCAGTACTCGTACAGTACTTGGTGACAGATACCTAGGTCACAGATGCATTATATATTCGTTTATATCTTTATAATCAGTTTACACTTGTATGAGAAGTATTCAGTGACTACCCGATATATTACGGTATAATATATCTCACAGGTTATGGGGTATCACCCCGCTTTCTTCACTGCTAACTTTGCCATGATTGGCTAAGCTTTTCCGCTTGGCGGGGCGTTGGGGCCTCGCGAGGTATTGAATTGGCCATCTTAGAGCTCGCGGTTTGCGCTATGTTACGGTGAGATTTTGGATTGGGGACTTTCGGCCTCTTCTTCGAGTGTCCGCGTTGGATTTTGTTTTGGACTAGGATTGATCACCCTTGTCAACGCTTCCTTGGCCGCCGCGTATTCGTTCGACTTCGTTGGTTTCGTTCGACCCCCTTTTCACCCCTCTCCGTAACTGCGAATCCGTCGCTCGCCACACTACAATTTGCACCTCGCCTTTTCCCCAACACCCCTCGTATAGGAATTTATTCTGAATGAGTACATCTAGCATTTATACATACACCGGCCATGGGCGCGAGGATGCGCCTCGATTCGATTTTCGCTAGGAACGTGGGTGCTCGTTATAAGAGCACCCCGCAGTCAGTGCATGCGACGCTTGCAACTGCGCTGACAAAACACGTGGCAATGCCGTGTTGCAATCATCTTGGGATCTTGATGTTGTGAAGCGTGTTGCCAAGTACACGCTAGGTACCAAGGCGTCTTCATTTTCCGGAAGTGAACCTCATCGACAACTTCTTTGGGACTCCTTGGTGACTGCCTTGGAGGCTTCGTTTGTCAACAAGGACACCGCCAATAACGAGGACATCTTTGACCTCGTGGACGTCACCAAGGAGGTTCACCCGATCTTCAACGACATTTTACTTCGTGCATTGGTGTCTTTGACGACACCCCACTCTCCAGCTCGAAGGTGGGTCGACGCTTCGGCGAGAATTTCCCCGCGCGACGGTAAGAGGGCCCTACTTGAGGTCACCAAGAGGCTCCTGCCTCCTGGGCATCGGCCGCTCCGCCACCATGAGGAGCTCTTGAGTATTTTTTTTGGGTCCTCTGACGACCCAGAGCCCTTAGAGGCCCAATTTGATGAGTGTCTGAAGGCGATTGCGGCTAGCGGAGCCGGCTCTCTGGACGACGAAGCCGTCAAGAGACAGGGTAGGCTATTTAATTTAGAATATGTTTCCATGATTTTAGAATAACCCGTTTTCATGATGATTTTAGAATAAGTTTTCTTGATGTCATCCGGCTATGACCGGTGCATGCATCCATGACGCTGTACTGTACCTGTTGAGCTATCGCCATGCCATGCGAAATATTACACTGAAGAGTTGTCTTGCCGTGATGTCCATATGTCCGAATGGAACCAAAAACCGTTCGATTTTAATCGAACGGTTTTTGGTTCCATTCGGAAAGATTCACGGCCGTGAATCTAAAAGTCACGGCCGTGAATAACAGGGATATATGACTTTTATTATTTGCCATCTTTGCCACAATAGACACTCACGGCGTGTTCTGCTTGAAAAAAAGTAAGTAACTTGAAGCCTTGAGCTTCAAGTAACTCAAAGATATGTATCTTGGCAGTATGTGTGCCAAGTTGCGTGCTCTAGCTAGGACGCACGGGAAGCCCTCGGCTGTTTGGCATCTTTGGGTTTGGGTGTCACGTTCGAACCCAAACCCAAAACATCTGCCTTAGAAATAAATTGCGCGTTTCGCGCACAAGTAACTTGAAGCCTTGAGCTTCAAGTAACTCAAAGATATGTATCTTGGCAGTATGTGTGCCAAGTTTCGTGCTCTAGGACGCACGGGAAGCCCTCGGCTGTTTGACATCTTTGGGTTTGGGTGTCACGTTCGAACCCAAACCCAAAACATCTGCCTTAGAAATAAATTGCGCGTTTCGCGCACAAGTAACTTGAAGCCTTGAGCTTCTGGTAACTTAAATATATGTACCATGGTAGTATTCGTGCCAAGTTTCGTGCGTTAGGACGCACGGGAAGCCCTCGGCTGTTTGCCATCTTTGGGTTTGGGTGTCACGTTCGAACCCAAAGGCAAAGGCATAGGACAGTTTCGTAGATTCTGTCCCGATGCCTTTGCAACCTCGCTTGCTAACTCATATTACAATGAATATTCAACATTCAAGCGTTGGATACCCCACGCCAACGGGAAGCGCTCGGCTGATTTGTTATTTGGGTATGCGCACCCAAATGACAAAAAACGCATCTTTGAAACTCGTTAGTTTCAAAGATGCGTGGCCGATGCCTTCGTGCTTATGTGTGTTAATCCATATGAAATATTCCATGGAATAAATGTGAATATCCCGCACAAACGGGAAGCGCTCGGCCGTTTTGTAAAATTAGGGTGCACCCAAAATACAAAACGCATCTTTGAAACTCGGAAGTTTCAAAGATGCTTGCCGGTCGCGTGCAGCGGTAAAAGGCAAGTCAAAGGGTTTAGGATACAGAAGAAGTACAGGGGCCTTTTTTTCAAGCAGAACACGCCGTGAGTGTCTATCACAACGGCGCCCACCATTATCACAAGCGAGGCAAACCTTCTTAAAGCTTTTTGGAGGCTTCCTCATGATGGCACCAGCGGGAACGAGAGCGTTTGACCTGTGTGCACATTATTTGAACACGAGTCGTGAAAAGGACCACCGGTCATAGCCGGATGACATCAAGAAAACTTATTCTAAATTAACGACGAAAACGGGTTATTCTAAAATTATGAAAACTTATTCTATATTAATTATTTTTCCGTTGGCGAAGGTGAGCATCGAGGAGGTGTACACTCACGTTCTAGAGGTGTGGTGGAGTGCGAACCCTAATGGCCCTCCCACCCGCACCAAGACAGCCGCGCCTGTCCCGACGCACACGCCTCTCGGACTGGCTTACGCAGGTGACGGGCAGGGTGACATCTCGGACTTCCTCGAGGAGTTTGCTCGTATCATTGGTGAGGCCTCTACCCTACTCACCTCCCTCCGTCATGACGAGCGCGGAATTGCACCCGACACACCGCCGCCACGGAGTGATTTTCACCGTAGGCATGGGGGCGGTGGTGTAAAATTTCCACCGTCCAAGTGGCGCGACGAGCGGAACCGTCGGACCGACGGTAAATTTCACGGCCGTAACCGTCACGTGGGATGGAAACATCGCTTCGCGGCCTCCCAACTCCCAAAAGGCGGGAATTGGTCTCAAACGCATCGGACGCAGGGTGCTAGGTGCATCTCCTTCCATTCTGCGTCGTCGGCCTTCGTTCAGGAGTGCCCCCTCTGCCCTGGGCACTTTCATGACACGGCGCGTTGCCCAGCGGTGTGTGGTTCATGTGATGTGGGACTTCGTAATGCCGCCATGGACTTGGACGAGGTCGTTTCGGACTTTCAAGCCGCTTTCGACGACGAGGACGACAAGGGGTTTGCTGAGCTGTGCCAGCAGCACGACCGGCCTTTGGTACGTGACGACCCGGAACCTTTCACGTACCCGGTGGGGCACGATGTAAGCTTGCGTGCTCACTATGCGGGCTTGGGTCATGGTGCCTCGGACGCCGGCATGGAGGATGTGCTGTCCGACGCACGAGGTGTCCTGGACTCCCTGCGGTCTGCGGCTGCGGCTGCACAGGTCGGTGGTGCTGCCACTGCCGGTGTGCAGCCACCTCTACACCTTGGCACTTTGTCTGTGCCACAGGTGGTGTGCGATGCGCCACCACCTGCCAATCACGAGATCGACACGGGGCTTTACCCGGTTTTGGCATCGCGCGGACCCGGCTTTTGTCGAGTCTCCTTTCGAGGAGCCTCTACTACATGTCACCTTTATGGACCAGGTGTTGCCGGCATGCTCTGACCCCTCCCTTCATTTGTGTTCGATTGAGCCTTCTCACGGCTCGATTCGCCCGGGGGAGCTTTCCGTGATCGACGATGACGACGACTCCGACGGTTTTTCTTACTCCGGAGACGAGACTCCCTCGGCCCCACCGGCTACACGGTCACGTGTCGGTGTGGCAACATTGCCGAGGGTCTTCTCTTTTGCATCCCTGGCCCTGCCCGCACTCATGTGTCTTGCATGTGTGTCAGCGGTTCAGGGTTCGGTGGTGCTCGATCGAGCCCCTGACTTCACCGCAGCAGTACATCCCACTGGGGTGGCTGCCAACAATCTATCTGACTTGCCGTGCTATTTCACCTTCAGCATTTCTTTTCCTTTTGGAGTTTCGGCAGGCTCGGACTCGGATTTTCACTTTTCGGAATTCCTAAATTTGTTCTACGACCCTTGTTCCGACTCTGGCTTCCGGTCTTGGCTTCTGGATTATGGTTCTGGTTTCTGGTTCTGGACTCGGGTCTCTGGACTATGGTTCTGGATTATGGTCTCTGGACTCTGGTTCTGGTTGAACATCTTTGACACTGACAACTTCATCAACTCTGGTGAACTCTGCAGCTTTGTGGACCACTTTGAAAGTGGCTGAGTGGCTATAAGATTGAGCTGTAGGAACTTAGCTTGAAAGCGGTATCCTAGCAGCGGTTTTAGAAGGGGACCGCCCTGGCTAAAGCACAGGCCTCCCTCTAGCAGTTTCCAGCTACTAGCTGTTTGTTGTTTCGGAACACTTGACACTATTTGTGAGCCGCTCTCTGCCACCTGAA
Source organism: Cymbomonas tetramitiformis (assembly GCA_001247695.2). Taxonomy (NCBI): domain Eukaryota; kingdom Viridiplantae; phylum Chlorophyta; class Pyramimonadophyceae; order Pyramimonadales; family Pyramimonadaceae; genus Cymbomonas; species Cymbomonas tetramitiformis. Next base: position 53,883 of record LGRX02026834.1, on the reverse strand, counting down.
CAGCACTCCGTACAGTTACAGGGTGGTGTGCTGGATTCAGTGCACCGTAGGTCATAACATGCACGACTCCGTTCGACTGTACCAGTACTCGTACAGTACTTGGTGACAGATACCTAGGTCACAGATGCATTATATATTCGTTTATCTTTATAATCAGTTTACACTTGTATGAGAAGTATTCAGTGACTACCCGATATATTACGGTATAATATATCTCACATTATGTTTGCTTCCCCCCTCATTGTTGCCCCACGTACTTTCCTCGTTACATGGTTAAATATCGCCTGGTGACCTTCCAACCGTCTTTCCGTGGACTCGCAAATGGCCAGTAGCTTTATTGTGCCAGTGTTGCCGTGGTTCAGGCCATATTCTCCCACAACACAGGCATTTTTTGCTATCTCATCCGCTTTTTCGTTCCCATGTATTCCCCTTGTCATTGTATAGTGCCACCTTAGTTCCTTCCTCGTTGAGCTTTTGTATTTGCTTCATTATTTTCCAGCGTATATCTCTGTGCACATGTTTTTTCCAGCGTGTGGGGCCTTCTCTTCATGTTTTGTATTTGGTAAAGCGAGGTTAGGCTGTCTGTGCATATATGTTTACCTCTTCATTGCCCATATTGGCATCCAACATTAGTGCCATATATACGGCTGTGAGCTCCGCTCTATTGACCGTTTGGCAGTGACCCTGCCATCTTTGCATATGTTCCATGTTCTGTCCCCCTCGTGGGTCCCATACACCCGCAGCGGTTACTTCCTCCTGTTCCCCGTTTTCCCTTTTGACTTTCCTCTGGCTTCCGTCTGTATAGACCATGTCGTTCCTGTCGAATCTCCTGTCAGGCTCTGGGTACCCTTTCCCATTGTTGTCCCACTGGCTCTCGGGTTGTGGGTCTGCTTCCTCCACTTCGCCCCTTTCCCACTGCAGCCACTGGTCCCCATTAATGTCCCCCACTGTTGTGTCAGGGTTCGAAAATTGCAGCGCCCACCTTCTGAGTGCATCCCTGCTCATTTCTTCTCTACTCCACGTGGTGTTAGCCCCAAGTACGTCTGTCATTGAGGGTCTGGGTCCCCTGTCCCCTCCCCTGTGTTCCCCTTCCCTCCTCCTGTCTTCCATCCAGCGGTCAATGGTCCCCTCTACGTGGCTTTCCAGTTGTTCTCCCGGCAGGCAGGACGTGCAGTCCAGGTAGCTCATGGCTCGCCCATGGAGACGGGTCTATGACACAGTCTTTCTCCCACTCCGTAATCGACTTGGGCTGCCTGTTCGTGTCCCTGAGTGTAAGAGGCCTGTGTACGTAACACGCCCTGCCTACCGTCCGGACCTTGCTTTGTGGGCACCTGAGAAGTGCCTCGCTGAATATGCTGTGAGTTCTCAACGCGTTTGGGCAAAATTTCCTCCATCCCGCCGCGTTTGTAACAACCAATATCCTCATGTTCCAGTTACACTGCTTAGGTGTTTGTAGGTTACCTTGCATCCAGTGGTCCGGTGGCAGGAAAGTGAATTGCCCCTCCTTCACCTCGAGCAGCTCATGTACCCTGTATCCCATGTGCTTGTTTAGCAATTTTCTGTACGGGCTTTTGGCGTACGTGGGGTATATCCCCACCCCTAGGACGGGTTCGGCTGTTTTTGTAGCCTTTATCGCCTTCTTCAGTGCCCCGTAGAGGCCCTCGGCCGTGTATTCTGGGTTGAACTGGTATGCCCCCAGCTGCTCCCATTGCGCCTCCCAGGCCGAGCCCACAGCCCCGAAAACAGAGTTCCTCGGGTATTGCGAGTACAATAATCACTCACCTTTAAGAAAATTCACGCCAGGAAATTCACGCCAGCGTATTTTTACATAGAGTTGTTAGATATGGGAGCGATGTATTAGATATGACGGAGTTTGGAAAACGCTGGCTGTTTCCTTAACGTCGAGTTTCCTTAACGGTGGGTGATTACTGTAGTACGTCTTAGTATTTTTGTGTACGTTGAGCGGGGAGGCAAAAACTTCCGTCCGGGCCCCCATGGCTTTTTGTACCGCCTCCATCATTTCTGGGGGAAAGGTTCAGTGGTTTTGTAGGTTTCTTTTCCTGTGCTTCATTTCTGCCTTTCTAGAGTATCGTATGAGTAGTTGCGCAATCTCCTCCTCAAATGTGTCTACATGTATTTCGTGTTCCAGTTTTAGTTTTAGCCTTTTGGCCAGTTGTTCCCCTGACGGGCGTTGCACCGCGCCATCCCCCACCTCTCTGGCATACCTGTCATACAATTCCCGGACCTTTACCGTGCCGAGGGTGCCTATCAGACTTCCGTTGGGTTCATAGCAGTAGGTAGTATCGCCGCTCGTGCATAGTTGCCTGTCCTTTGTGCCCAGTGTGTGTTTAATGTCCTGGTCTGGGTTTGTTTCCCTCGTAATTATCGCTAGGTGGGTAACCCGTTTCCAGTAACTTTGTTCACTGCTCGGCTTTCCCGCTAGTATTTCATCCTCGGGCTCGCATTTGGCCCGTTTGCCCCGTTTGGTATGTTCCCATTCATCCACTAGGTCCTCCCATCCTTGGTTCTCGGAGGGGTTGTGCGCCAGTAGGTGCGTTCTAATTGTCTCTTCTGTGCTCCACGTGTTCCGCACATTCCCTTCGCTGTCCGTCCAATGCGTCTCATACTGTATTACTTTTGAGTCCGGGTCATCATAGTTGTCCAGGTATTGTCTGCTGGCCAATATCCTGGTTGGTGCGTGGGTTGTGGGTTCCTTCCCGGCCCGGTGCTTCCATCGGGTCCTCCTGTTTTGCCCACTTGCCCGTGTCCAATTGCATTGGCCCTCCCCTGGCTCTTGTAGGTGGGTTCCATTCCCCCATCATGTCCTCCTCCTCCCTTTCTTGGTCCCCCAATCCTATACCCAGGGTTTCCCTTTCCTATTCCGTCCATTCCACACTTGCGTCTGTGCTGGACACGCAACGCGACCAGATTCAGGTACCCGAAAACCCAAAGCCACCAGTCAAGTGGAAAGGGCATATAACCTGAATGCGGCGAGATTGTATCTTCCACGTGACACAACCTCACTATGAAGTGTCTACGTGGCACAACCACAACCAGCTGCCGGCGTCACACCTGCGCAGTGGAAGCGTGGTGGGCCCATAACCTCATGAAGAGGGTGCATATATATATATATATATGTTATATATATAGATCACTACAAGGGAAGCTCGTAACGGGCAGTTAAGGGTTCCGGCAAACATACCTAAGGTGAATAATAAAATACCGGAGAGTGTTTTATTGTGTGTCAGTGAACGTGACAAGGCGGACACGGGCAAGATGCGAGTGACACCTCGGGGCAAGGGGTGACACAAGAAGAGACAATCACCCCCAGTTGTGGGGGGGCGAAGGTCTGACTCTCCATGAGATGTGCCGACGGCGGAAGGGGTAAAATGTTCACTTTAGCACAACGATCCCCGCCGCGAGCCCCATCCAACCGAACGTGCATTGCTTCAAGCTAGGGGTTCGTCCTTTGAGTCATATGCCGTAGCATATCGATCTAGGTTGGTGCTAACGCGACCCCCCCGTTATAACGTACGTTATAACGTCAAAAGGGGGTGCACGTTATAACGTCATGTTATTTCGACCTTAACATTGGGCATCCTCTACAGTCTACACTCAGTTGCGTCACTTCATACTAGACTTCATATATGATATATCACTTACGTTATCATATAACGATGCGATGCGAGGAGTTTGAGCAGCAAAAGTGCTGCCGCAAAATAGGCATCGGCAGTGTTGCTTGCTGTTCCCGTTAGCTCCAGGATCTAGCAGCGGGCAATCCTTGCCGTCTTTGAATACACGAACGAACCACCACAAGAACTTTGTGGCAGTCTCTTTCACGGGTGCGGTCGGTCTCACCATCTTTGCCTATATAGGCAGTTAACAAGCTAAGTCGGGAGAGGTGTCTTAGAGATGAATGATGATCAGTCGAGCAATCGAAATGTGTAAACTGTAGATTATTTACCAGTGTCTCGACTGTCCCATTTTACAGCTGTCGAGAGTCTCTCGACAGCTGTAAAATGGGACAATAGAACAACCGAGCAGTCGAGTGACGGCAGGCAACCAGGCATCGCGTCATTCCTGATTCCTGATTCCTGATTCCGTTCCGTTCGGGAGGCTTAAGTATGGGGAGCAGAGTGCACGTTTTAACGCGCGTTATAACGCCAAAAGGGGGTGCACGTTTTAACGCGTTGTGAGTTATCACCAACCTAGATATCGATGCTCGCATTCCACGATAACGATCCAAGGGGGTAAATTTTCGGGGACACTCCAAGCGAGTCTTGGTCTCGCGCGCGGCGGGCACAAATCTAAGATTCTTAGCGGTGAGACCGAGATCGGGAGTCGGGCAAGCAACTCACATGTTATGCATGTGTTTAACATTTGTTTTATGCATTATGAAGGTGCAAAATATTATATTATATTGCTCCAACTGCGGCAAGCACCGAACAACAGTGGATAAGGGTTTCGTCGTCGTTAGACCTCGCTTTCCGCGCACCGTCTCTTTGAAACTTAAGTATGGCGCACGAAATCGCTCTAGGACGTGAACATGATTATGACATGAATTGAGCTGGAATTTTCAGCCAAAATCACCACGAGAATGTATACTCAGACTGTGTCGTGTGTGTCACGACGACGGACCCGTTCCTACTCTTTCACGGGGAAGCCGATTTCCCCCCCACTGTATGGGGGCCTGCTTCTCCTAGTATCACCCCTTGCTGCGTGTGTCACTGGTCGTGTGTCACCGTATGACACTCACCTGCTAGAAAGCACACTCCCGCAATCCTTCTATCAGTTTTGTTATCACCGGTTTCCCCAACACTGCTTTCTGAGTCCCTGTTGCAGTGAAACTGTTATATATCTTCACAAATATATATACCCATTTTCACCTGTTCTATCAGGTTATCGGTCCCACTTCACGTGAGTGGTGATTCCGGTTGGTTCGGCTCGCTTCGGTTCGTCCGATTCTACAAACCGTCAACACCGTTTTTTTTTACCGTCAACATCGCAGCATAACTGCGAACCGTATCAGCGGCAATTTTTCCGTCTCCGTTCCCTTTGCCGCTTCCGTTAACCGTGGTTTACCCTACCGACTGTGACTGGGAATCCACGCACCGTTTCCGTCAGCTGTTGACATCGCAGCTATCGCGGCTTGATCTGCACCGTAAAAAGCGGCAAGTCCCTTTCCGTCTCCGTTCTTTTTGCCGCTTCCGTCTTTCGTGGCTTGCCTACCGACTGTGACTGGTATCCCTCGCACCGTCTCCGTCAGCTTTCGTGCATTTTGGTGCACTCCGTCATTTTTTAAAATAAGAATCCTTCTACACTCTGGCCAGCAGCGCCTCTGCTGCCGGGGGACCGCTTTACCGTACGGCATTTTTGACGTCACCACCGTTTTCCTCGTCAAAAACTGCCCCAATTTGACCTTTAGATCGTTCCATTCGCTTGATTTTTCGAGAAGATACCTTTTCGCTTGGGAACCCTATCTTGGGGTTCGCAGAATTCTGCAGACAGCTGGCTGGAACTGTCATGTCCACAAAACGTCAGCGTGCACGTATGGCCGCTGTTCGTTCAGCGTTGCTCTCTCTCCGAGTGCATCGACATCCTTTTACCGCTGGTTATGTTCTGGTGGTGCCTGGTGGTGCTTGCGCACCAGGCACCAATCACAACGACAGCATCCTGGACGACAACGCCGAGACCGATGACTTCCACGACTTCGTCTCGCCACTTCCCTCACCTTCGCCTTATGCCCCCAGTGGTCGCCATCTGGTGGTGTCTGGTGGTGCTATCACGACCGCTTCTCCCCTCTCCATCATCCCTTTCGAGTTCCTCCCCATGACCTCGATCACGTTCCCTCACCGCATTTTCCACCTTCCACCTCCCTATCCCCTCTTCAGCGACGCATTCGCTCTGGTGGTGCCAAGCCGCTTTTGGCTTTGGCACCGCGTGGGCATTGGCTGATTCGTCGTTTTCGTGGCGCTCGAGGACTTCTGCAATCGAGAACTCCGCCGCCGCCATTCCGCAATCACGTCGCGGCTTGTAGATGCTTGCCCTATATACTAGGAATTTAGGCAACGCCCCATGCACGGATGTGCTTCTAGTTGGGTTGAGAAAGGCCCCTTAGGCCTAAACATTCTAGTAACTTGGGTTAGGATTTAGGGTTTGCCTGCTTCGGGATGACCACTCACACCTTCGGGGTGAGGTGTTGTCACGGGGAAGCCGATTTCCCCCCCCACTGTATGGGGGCCTGCTTCTCCTAGTATCACCCCTTGCTGCGTGTGTCACTGGTCGTGTGTCACCGTATGACACTCACCTGCTAGAAAGCTCACTCCCGTAATCCTCCCTACCAAATAGGGACGGGTCCATGTGATTCACAAATCACATGGACCCCGCATGGACCTCACGTGGACCCCCGTGGACTTGGAATGGACCTCGCATGCCCCAAATGGTCAGACATTTCTCCCTAGGGGTCCATATGGGGTCCACTGAAGGTCCATGTGGGGTCCATACGGTTTTCAGTCACATGGACCTCACATGGACCCTCCCTACGGGTCCATGTGGGGTCCATGTGATACCTCTTAGTGTGTACGTAGCATGTGGACCCCACATGGACCGGTGAGGGCCACATGGGTCCGATGGTCAGACATTCCTACGGGTCCATGCGACGCATGGACCCAACATGGACCCCGCATGGACCAGTAGGTACAATCACATGGACTTCACGGGGACCACTCAGTTATCATCACATGGACCCCACATGGACCGGTGAGGGCCACATGGGTCCGATGGTCAGACATTCCTACGGGTCCATGCGACGCATGGACCTCGCATGGACCCGTAGGGAATGCATCACATGGACCCAGCATGGACCCCGCCCGTTTGGGCGCTCGCTCGATGGGTCCATATGATTACTCAGCAGGTCCATGTGATTATTAAGCGGGTCCATATGATTGTCTTGCGGGTCCATGTGATTATTTAGCGGGTCCATGTGGGCATTAAGCGGGTCCGCGTGATTCTTCAGCGGGTCCATGTGGGCATTAAGCAGGTCCGTGTGATTATTTAGCGGGTGCGTGTGATTATTAAGCGGGTCCAAGTGAGTACTCCGTTGGTCCATGTGATTATCAAGCGGGTCCATATGATTGTCTTGCGGGTCCATTTGATTATTTAGCGGATCCATTTCATTATTTAGCGGGTCCATGTGGGTATTAAGTGGGTCCGCGTGATTCTTTAGCGGGTCCACATTATTATTCGATGGGTCCATGTGACTATTCCACGGGTCCATTAGATAATCAAGCAGGTCCACGCACGTGATTATTTAGCAGGTCTATGTACTCTCTTGTGAGTCCGAAAATGCTGCCGTTCGTGCTATCGCTGGCAGGAGATTCTCGCATGGCGGAGGAAGGCAAAGCATTGTTACAAAGATTGTGCATGCTAACAAAGCAAGCAAGGGCAGATAATCTTTCAACAAACGATAACGACGGAACTGTTAAACATACATGAACGTATTACATTCACGTATTATTTTCAGCCTATCCACCCTATCGTTATAAAATTCACTACAAACCAGGTTGGCACGAAACCTTAACATCGACGAAAGCATACATAAAATACTTGATGAACACATAATACTTAAAGGTTAAATATAACTAGTTACTCGCACAAAACTCCTAACATCCTACAAACTATTTTCCTATACCGTGAACGCGGAGATGCAACCGGCCGGTAAGCAGACCTGCAGTCGGACAACGAGACACGGAAATTAGTAAACGCATAATAAGAAAGAGACCGAATGCAACACAACCGCGAATAATAAAGAAATGGAAACCAAACAGCGGACAAGACAACCGACGATTTGAGTGTCGCGCACCAAACATCCGACTGTGCTGATGTTCGTGAGGGAGCTCAACTGGATACATCGTTCAACAGATTTCTGCGGGCACAAGGACAATCCGGTCAGAATATTTCCAATAAAACAAAATACGTATCGTCCGGTGGGGTGGGTTGGAATCAAACCAACGAACTTGCTCCAGTCCGAAGAACTGGGGAGACGCATGTCTCTTCCACCCCCAATGGCACAAACAAGTAGAGAAAGATTGCGCAAAAAATACGCGTCAGCAAACCATAATAAAATTCAACAAGAAGGTCTACGTATGCATGAATATCACAGTATACAGAAAGCACACAGTGCAAGACTGCACGAGGGCTCTCTGAGACCGCCGACAAAACTGAGTGGAGGACTTTTGAGCTCCATCCTCCAAATGCTAAAAAGTCAATACAGTACCGAGGTTGACGTTGAGCTTGACACACGCCTATCGCCTTCACCGTGTCCCTGCTGTCGATGTCGATGTCGATGTCGATGTCGATGTCGTGTGATGACGATGACGATGACGATGACGATGAAAGGCTACTGTGTCACGTTTACCCCCCCCGACCCCCGCCCCTCTTTCGCCAACTGATTTCCGTTCTTCGATTTTTTCCCTTTAGTTCGATTTGAAAAAATCGCACGCACAAAAATGCCGATATCTCACGGGAAAAAAACATTTTTGCTTTTTTGTTTGGCAGGATATATTGCAATCAACCTGCCCCTTTTAGTGCCCAATTTTTGTTTTTTTCGATTTTTGGGTCGATTTTCGCCCTCTCTCAACTAGGAACTTTTACACCGCTGCTTGCCTCGCCGACGTTCTTTAGATAGGTCCACGTGAGGTCCATGTGACCAGAATCCCCCAAAATGTGAAACTGTGCGTCGGTCCCATAGGCTTCATCACGGGTCCATGCCGTCGGTCCGACAGTGGTCCGATGTATTATTTGGCAAGTCCACGCGAGGTCCATGCATGGTCAGACATTTTTGCACCACATGGACCCTGTTTCGTTCCCTAGACCCGGCGTTTTTTTTTGTAAAATCTCGGGGACCCGCTAATCCTCATGGGGGCAGCGTGAGAGCGAGCCTTTAACACTGGTCGGTCCAAGTGAGGTCCATGTGTAACGCGTAACCCCAAAATGCACTTTTTTAAGCAAAAACAGGCAAAAACACCTGTGCGTCGGTCCCATAGGCTTCATTACGGGTCCATGCCGTCGGTCCCACAGTGGTTCAACGGGTTATTTAACAAGTCCATGCGAGGTCCATGCATGGTCAGACATTTTTGGACCACATGGACCCTGTTTCGTTCCCTAGACCCGGCGTTTTTTTACTTTACCCCATAGGGGCGGGCTGTGTTCCACCTATGGGACCATAGGGTTTATTAGGGTTGCGGCGTCTTGCTGCGGTGGATTCCGAACGGGTCCGTGTGGGGTCCGTGTGGGGTCCAAGGCATGGTACCGACGGGTCCATGTGGGGTCCCAGGCATGGTACCGACGGGTCCGTATGGAGTCCAAGGCATGGTACCGACGGGTCCGTATGGAGTCCAAGGCATGGTACCGACGGGTCCGTGTGGGGTCCAAGGCATGGTTCCTACGGGTCCGGGGTTCGGGACCGGTTATGGACTGAGTGATTCCTATCGGTCCGAGACCCCGCCCCCGTATAGTACTGCTCGCTTTAAACACTTACTCACCCGTGTACGACCTTTTGCAGGCGTTCTACCTGCAACATGTTGGATAAAATGGTTTGGCACTTGTCTATGTGACGATAGATGGCGACTCCACAGGGCATACAAGGAAGCCGCCCTGGACGCTACGTTTCAGAGTATGGCATTTGTCCGTGTAATCAATGCCACCACCGAGGGCTTACGACACGTGAACTTGGCCGCCGTCAAATTCTCCGACATGTCAAACAATATGGTGTATACATTCCGCAACAGGAGTTCGAAGAAGAGAATGAGCGATCATCTCCCCGAGATGATGAGATGGGCGGTGCGGATCGTGACCATACCCCTCGGGAAGCCGAGGTGATATCAAACTTTGAAGCGTTGGCGAAACACATCGAGGACTTGGGGTTTGGGAAACAACTACGTGATGATGATGGCGAATCGTCATCCGGAGACGACAGCGGCGAAGGGGAAGGCGGTGGCGAGGAGGATGAAGATGCCGAAGAGCTTACCGACGACTCTGCGGATGATTCCGATGGCGAAGGCGATGTGGTGAGTGCGGTGTTCAGGATGTGGTACCCATTGGGAACATGTGGGGGGCCTATCGGTACGGGACGTGGTACCGGTCACAGGACGGTATGCGCCTCGGCTGCAGTTGCGGTGGTGACCGCTGCTTGCCTCGCCGACGTTCTTTAGATAGGTCCACGTGAGGTCCATGTGACCAGAATCCCCCAAAATGTGAAACTGTGCGTCGGTCCCATAGGCTTCATCACGGGTCCATGCCGTCGGTCCGACAGTGGTCCGATGTATTATTTGGCAAGTCCACGCGAGGTCCATGCATGGTCAGACATTTTTGCACCACATGGACCCTGTTTCGTTCCCTAGACCCGGCGTTTTTTTTTGTAAAATCTCGGGGACCCGCTAATCCTCATGGGGGCAGCGTGAGAGCGAGCCTTTAACACTGGTCGGTCCAAGTGAGGTCCATGTGTAACGCGTAACCCCAAAATGCACTTTTTTAAGCAAAAAAAGGCAAAAACACCTGTGCGTCGGTCCCATAGGCTTCATTACGGGTCCATGCCGTCGGTCCCACAGTGGTTCAACGGGTTATTTGGCAAGTCCATGCGAGGTCCATGCATGGTCAGACATTTTTGGACCACATGGACCCTGTTTCGTTCCCTAGACCCGGCGTTTTTTTTACTTTACCCCATAGGGGCGGGCTGTGTTCCACCTATGGGACCATAGGGTTTATTAGGGTTGCGGCGTCTTGCTGCGGTGGATTCCGAACGGGTCCGTGTGGGGTCCGTGTGGGGTCCAAGGCATGGTACCGACGGGTCCATGTGGGGTCCCAGGCATGGTACCGACGGGTCCGTATGGAGTCCAAGGCATGGTACCGACGGGTCCGTATGGAGTCCAAGGCATGGTACCGACGGGTCCGTGTGGGGTCCAAGGCATGGTTCCTACGGGTCCGGGGTTCGGGACCGGTTATGGACTGAGTGATTCCTATCGGTCCGAGACCCCGCCCCCGTATAGTACTGCTCGCTTTAAACACTTACTCACCCGTGTACGACCTTTTGCAGGCGTTCTACCTGCAACATGTTGGATAAAATGGTTTGGCACTTGTCTATGTGACGATAGATGGCGACTCCACAGGGCATACAAGGAAGCCGCCCTGGACGCTACGTTTCAGAGTATGGCATTTGTCCGTGTAATCAATGCCACCACCGAGGGCTTACGACACGTGAACTTGGCCGCCGTCAAATTCTCCGACATGTCAAACAATATGGTGTATACATTCCGCAACAGGAGTTCGAAGAAGAGAATGAGCGATCATCTCCCCGAGATGATGAGATGGGCGGTGCGGATCGTGACCATACCCCTCGGGAAGCCGAGGTGATATCCAACTTTGAAGCGTTGGCGAAACACATCGAGGACTTGGGGTTTGGGAAACAACTACGTGATGATGATGGCGAATCGTCATCCGGAGACGACAGCGGCGAAGGGGAAGGCGGTGGCGAGGAGGATGAAGATGCCGAAGAGCTTACCGACGACTCTGCGGATGATTCCGATGGCGAAGGCGATGTGGTGAGTGCGGTGTTCAGGATGTGGTACCCATTGGGAACATGTGGGGGGCCTATCGGTACGGGACGTGGTACCGGTCTAGGACCAGTACATACCGCCTCGTACGGTTACAGTAGTGAGTGATGCTTGCAAGTTAAGGTACCCACATGGGACCGATATGGGACCTGTGTGAACGGCCCGGTCCCATGTTTGGTACCGGATGGGGACCCATATTGCCCCATGACTTTACACATGCATCCTTCTAGTAAAATCTGAAACCAAGCATTCCAAAAACTGAAATCTAAATGCTCTAACGTAGAGCAAAAATAGCCCAAAACTGAAATATGGAAATCTAACGTAGACCAAATTGACCGAGGTAGAAAATCTGAAACCAAGCATTCCAAAAACTGAAATCTAAATGCTCTAACGTAGAGCCAAAATAGCCCAAAACTGAAATATGGAAATCTAACGTAGAGCAAATTGACCGATGTAGAAAATCTGAAACCACCAAGCATTTCAAAACCGAAATCTAAATGCTCTAACGTAGAGCGAAAATAGCCCGAAACTGAAATATGGAAATCTAACGTAGAGCAAATTGACCGAGGTAGAAAATCTGAAACCAAGCATTCCAAAAACTGAAATCTGGAAATCTACCGTAGAGCAAAAATAGCCCAAAACTGAAATACGGAAATCTAACGTAGACCAAATTGCCCGATGTAGAAAATCTGAAACCAAGCATTCCAAAAACTGAAAGCTGGAAATCTAACGTAGAGCAAAAATAGCCCAAAACTGAAATATGGAAATCTAACGTAGAGCAAATTGACCGAGGTAGTAAATCTGAAATCAAGCATTTCAAAAACTGAAATATAAATGCTCTAACGTAGAGCAAAAATAGCCCGAAACTGAAATATGGAAATCTAACGTAGAGCAAATTGACCGAGGTAGAAAATCTGAAACCAAGCATTCTAAAAACTGAAATCTGGAAATCTACCGTAGAGCAAAAATAGCCCAAAACTGAAATATGGAAATCTAACGTAGACCAAATTGCCCGATGTAGAAAATCTGGATAATTGCTTTACACAATTCATAACCGATTAGTAGCCTTGGTATGTATGTATCTATCAAGGATTTGATATATTATTGACATATGAGAAAAATATGCTTGTCGTCTGAGTTGTTGTTGATATTTTTTTATGTATGCTGAAATGTTTTGATCCGGTTGACTTATTATTCATATATTCCCATTTTCACTAGTGACACATCACCTTCCCCGTGCACCCTATCTCGGGTGCGCCTCCCACCCCACGGGTCCATGCGAGGTCCACACATCACTTTCCCCGTGCACCCTATCTCGGGTGCGCCACCCCACGTGTCCATGCGAGGTCCACGCATCGCCTTCCCCGTGCAGTCCACCTCGGGTGCTCCACCCACTGGTCCATGCGGGGTCCATGCGAGGTCCACGCATCGCCTTCACCACGCAACCCATGCCGGGTGCGCCACCCCACGGGCCCATGCGAGGTCCACACATCGCCTTCTTCGCGCAGTCTATCTCGGGTGCGCCACCCTACGGGTCCATGCGAGGTCCACGCATCGCCTTCCCCGTGCAGTCCATCTTGGGTGCGCCCCCCACTGGTCCATGCGGGGTCCATGCGGGGTCCACGCATCGCCTTCACCATGCAACCCATGCCGGGTGCGCCACACCACGGGTCCATGCGAGGTCCACGCATCGCCTTCTCCGCGCAGTCTATCTCGGGTGTGCCACCCTACGGGTCCATGCGGGGCCCATGCTGGGTCCATGCGAGGTCCACGCATCGCCTTCACCACGCACCCCATCTTGGGTGCGCCACTCCCGGGTCTATGCGAGGTCCATGCGAGGTCCACGCATCGCCTCCCCCGTGCAGTCCATCTCGAGTGCTCCACCCATGGGTCCATGCGGGGTCCACGCGGGGTCCACGCGAGGTCCATATATGGTCCGTACGGTTGGGCGCCTATCGGAGGTTTGGTCCGTGCTGGTCCAACCTGGGTCCGAGCGATCATGTTTGGTCCAGGGTCGGTCCGGGGTCGGTCCAGGGTCGGCCCGGGGTCGGTCCAGGGTCGGTCCATGCACCACATGCTGCCTTAAAGCATGGCCATACGGGTCCATGCGAGGTCCCCCACGCCAGCGGCGAGGAATCCGTGGTGAGATTTCGATGGACACATGGACCCCACATGGACCGACGAAACACCGCATGGACCCATGGTGAAATGTCGCATGGACCGAGAAATCAGTGGTACCAAGTGTGGGACCCACCCCGGACCGATAGGAACTTTTGGACCAATCTAGTGGTAAAAGCCCGAAGACTTCATCGACGGGTCCATGTGATCCATTTTTCACGGGTCCATGTGGGGTCCATGTGGTCCATACGGGTCCATATGGGGTCCATGAGGGGTCCCTATTGGTCCCGGGACCGCATGGACCCGGCCTTATTTGGTAGGGCCTTCTATCAGTTTTGTTATCACCGGTTTCCCCAGCACTGCTTTCTGAGTCCCTGTTGCAGTGAAACTGTTATATATCTTCACAAATATATATACCCATTTTCACCTGTTTGGTAGAACAGGTGAAAATGTGTATATATATTCGTGAAGATATATAACAATATCACTGAAACAGGGACTCAGAAGGCAGTGGCTGGGGAAACCGGTGATACAAAACTGATAGAAGAATTACGGGAGTGAGTTTTCTAGCAGGTGAGTGTCATACGGTGACACACGACCAGTGACACACGCAGCAAGGGGTGATGCTAGGAGGAGCTGGACCCCCATACAGTGAGGGGGGGATTTCAGCTTCCCCGTGACACCACCTCACCCCGAAGGTGTGAGTGGCCATGCAAGAGCAAGGAAAACCTTAAGCCCTAACCCAATGTCAATTTAGTGTCCAGGCCGAGGGGGCCTTTTCCAACCCAGCTAGAAGCACATCCGTGCATGGGCGCTGCCTAGGCATCTAAGAGACATATAAACAGGCTAGGCGGGCTAGTCCCGCTCTACGGTCTTTTTGGTGTTGGCGCTGGTGACGATCGAAGGAATCCACGGAGTCTCTCGGAAAGCCGGCCAATCGAAGTCGTCCTCCTCAGTGAAGCCATGAAGGGCGGCGTCGTCATCGGGGACCTCGGGTACCTCGTCGGGGTCAGAGCATGCCAAGTGCAGAGCCGGCTGAGTAAGCGGTGGCTCCGCAGACGGCACCACCGGCTCGCCAGCCGTAGATGCGGATAACGGAGCGAGCTGTGGTGACGGGTCGATCACGGGGGCAACGAACGTCATGATTGCCACGCCCGCCGGGGTGTCGGACTGGGGGGCTGGCACCACCGGAGGGCCGTTGGCAGGGCAATCCGTCGCCCGGAATGCCGCGATGGCAGCAGCGAAGTCTGGGGGCGGGGGCCGCTTCCCAGCGGGGAGCGCGGTGTCGGGCGCGCGCCCACTGCCAAATGCCTCCTTACACATGTAAGGGCAGCATCCACGGGTGTCAGGGTGTGCATCGGTGACACCCCACATGCGGAAGCAAAGAATGCAGGGGTACCCGACACCCACCCAGCGCCTCACCATGGCGCCAACGGGTTCCGCCTTCCACTCACCGACGGGTACGGTGGTGTAGGCGGGTTTACGGCAAGGCATGGTATCGATTGTTTGATATTCTGATACCATCAATATATCAGAATATCATAATCAATTGATGCATATTTGATGCACAATCAGAATATTACAATCGATTGATACCCACCTCCGAGAATTACAATCGATTGATGCCTAATCCGAATTATCACCATCGATCGATTCTCGATTTGCATTATCACAATCAATTGATCGTGACCGTGGGACATATCAGAATCGATTGATATTTGCACGTGACACGCAACCACATATCGATATGTAGCATACAACTCCCTAACCGATCCTTCATTCTTGAATTGTAGGCTTTTTATTCGTCTCTAATTTGGGTTCGCTGAAGTGTGTTTGAGATGAACCAGTAAACATGCAAATGGCGCCGATCCTCAGATTGGAGGGGGTGTGTTGGAGGCTCTCGACTCGATTTGGTGGCATTCAAAAATTAAAAAATCTGGCCACGAGGACCTCATTTTACAGTTGACGAACTACGGTACCTGTATTGACTGCCCGTGTGAATCAAGATGGGTAAACGTGGACGTGGAAGTAAGCCTAACCATGTGAAACTTGTCGCCCAAGGGAAAGGCCCCATCAAACGGACGCAGCAAACCCCTTTCGATCCTGCCGGCAGTGATGATATCGTTTACAGCGTGCGAGAGATTAAGGCAGAGCGGGTGGCAAAAGGCAACGCGCAATGGCTTGTTGGCTGGGAGAACTTTCCAGATGCGAAACACGACACGTGGGAGCCGGTTGAAAACCTCGCCGGCCTCGAGACCTTGATCAGCGAATTCCGGCAGCAGTTCAAGGAAGAGCAAGAACTCCTTGAAGCACAAGCTGCTGAGAAGAAGAAATCAAAGGAGCTAGAAAAAGGTTTGCTCGCCTCATCCTTCGTTGTTCCGTCGAGCAAATCGGTGCGTGTGTTGAGGTGAATAAACGTCGATGTTGGTGTCCACGACTTGATTTTCGTTCGCTTTGGTTGTGCGCAGAGAGTCGTGGCGAGGATGATGGCTTCGTTGAAGGCGCTGGAGGTGGTAAGCGTCGTTCCGCTGTATGGAGGCATCACATGGTCAAGTTGGACAAGGAGACCGGTCGTATTTTGGAAACGCGTTGCAACCTGTGTGCAGACGCTCAGCCTGTCAAGTACCCCGGGAACACCACCAACATGCGTGGTCACCTCTCGTGCCTCCACAAGGACGCCTATTGCAAAATGGTGGCGCCTAATGGGGGTTCTAGTGGTGGTGGAGACCCTGATGACCCTGGCGACGACGCTGACGAAGGATCCTCCGTGAGTTTTTCTTGTTCAACTGTATTTCATGTGCATGAACGAACGCTCTTGCTTGCGAATTCCATAGTTCGTTCGTTGTGTGTTTTGCGGTTCCGCTTTTATTGCCGTGACTTTTGACCGAATCTTTCTTGTTTCGTTTGCTTTGGCGAGCAGGCAAGGAGAGGCACACTTGAGGTTGTGTTGCCTCAAATTACGACAGCACAACGTGAGGAGCTGCATAAGCGAATCACGTTTTGGCTGATTCGTAACAAAAGGCCACTCACCCTTCCTGAGAACGACACCGAATTTCGCGAGATATTCGACTACATCTTCGTTGGTGGGTATATTCCTCCCTCCTACAAGCTTGTTGTCCAGCGAATTCTGGAATTCTCGGCGGAAGGCAAGCTGAAGGTCACGAACCTGGTTGAGACCACCCTTGCTGCGGGAATTCTTCCGAGCATCGCTGGGGACATCTGGTCAGAGGGGGGCATTTGCATATTTGGTGTGCTAGTTTACTTGATAGATGAGGACTTCAACTACGTCGAGCGCCTCGTCGCGGCGATTCCTTTTTCGTCAGTTCGCCACAATGCCGTTGAGATAGAGCTCGCTACAAAAAAGGCTTGTTCCGAGATACATATTGGTCACTTTCGTGAGGACGTCTCTCCTGGGGATGGGGTGGACACTATCAAGGACAAGGTTCACGTCACTGTTTCTGACAACGCGAGCAACATAGTTTCTGGTTGGGAATGCTTTGATGGACACGAGTGCACTGTCCACACTCTCGCCTTGATCGTCCACGCCTATCTCGCGCAAGCTGAAGTGGCCCGCGTTTTTAGAAAGTTGAGAGGCATGACCACGCATTTTAACCACTCCGTGATTGGTGCCAAGCTTTTGGCCGATTGTCAGAAGCGACATTCTTTGCCTGAAACAAAACCGCCACAAGACAACGATACTCGCTCCGGGTGGGGTGGTGCGTGCAAGCAGGCAACGTGGTACATGCGCCAACAGGTGTGTTGCCTATCACCCGAAACACGCACACACTATTTTGCTTGTGTGTACCTGTTTATGTGTGTTTAACTAGGCATCGGCTTATTTACCTTGCTATTATGTACAGGTGTCGATCCAGATGTACGACATCGAGAACCCAGTGAAGGCCCCCACCGCCATGCCGAACCCTGATGGAAGCATCTATAAGGACCACCGCCTTGACTTGTTGGAGTGGGATGTCGTCAAGGAGAGTGTTTACTTCCTCACCCAAGTCATGCATGCCTCCGATCTTTTGCAAGGCACGAAGTATGCCACGGTGAACCTCATCCTCCCCATCATTGGGAAAGTGGCATACTATGCCGACGAGAACACTCAGCTGAAATTTGAGAACGAGACGGTGCGGGTGGCTAACGAGTCCGTCAAGCACGCCCGCAAACTTTTCAACACCGACTTGTGTGCCAGGTACTTCAATGCTCTGCTTGATAACAGATGTTCGCCCATCTTTTTGTTGTGAAAGCAAGCAAGCTAGAGGAGTGTGCTGTTGCCGTAAAGTTTTTGACAACGGGATGTTTGCCAGGTTTTTCAACTCCTTGCAAGATTGCAAGCTAGAGGATTGGTGTGTTGCCACCGCCATGGACCCACGCTACAAAGACTTTGAGTTCCGCAACATGTCTCGGTGGAGGCGAGGTGAGATTGGCAAGTCCTTGCTTCTTCGTGTGTGTTTGTTAGTCTCAATGAACACACGCCTACGCACAAGTATATATGAACACACGCATACTTACAAGTGTGCACGCGGGGTGGTGCGACACAGGCACGCTCACAGCGGAACAAGCTGTGAAGTGGGCGCGTGATGCATGGGAGGCCGACTGGAAGCCTGAGCCTAAGTGCACGGAAGTGGGCACGGTTGAAGGTGTGCAAGTGTCTAAGAAAAGAAAGGGCAAAGGTGGCAAGGCTGTCACTGTAGCCTGTTTCCTAGCTGACTCAGATGAGGAGGAGGAGGATGCTTGTGAGACAGTAGAGCTGAGTCCCGAAGGGGACTGTTTAGATGAACTGACAAAGTACCTTGCATACCCAAAGGCAAAAGCTGATGTTGACCCTTTAGCTTGGTGGAAGGTGCACAAGCATGAGTTTCCTCACTTGTCTAAAATGGCCAGGCAGTTTCTCAGCACTCCAGCATCCACCGTAGGTGTGGAAAGAGCCTTTTCTGCCGTGGGGCACATGCACAGCAATTTGAGGAAGTGTGTCACGGAGGGCACAATTCAACACACCTTGATGGCTTCGATGAACGTGTAGATGTCGGTGTGGAATCAGAAATCAGAAATTGGCTTAGTGCCCGACCTGCCTGTGTGTGAAATACAGCTTGTGACCACGTAGTGCCTTCATAGATACTTATTAGTTAGTAATTAGCAGTTGTTGAAATATATAGCCTGTAATATCACGGTATAGCAATTTTTCAATATCATATCAATTGATATAGCCTCGGTAGCAATTTTAGGGTATCATATCAATTGATATAGCCGCGGTAGAAATCACTATCAATTGATGTGCACTTGCTAGAATTACAATCAATTGATAGTTTGATGTTAAAATCACAATCAATCGATAGCTGACTTCTTTTATCACAATTTATTGATAGGATGATTTATGATATCACTATTAATCAATGAAAATTTTGGAATAATCAAAAACCATCGATACTGCTTGTTCCAACCGATTCCATGCCTTGGTTTACGGTCAAAGGAGACGGAGTTGAGGGACGGTTTCTTCTCACGCCCACCACCACCACCACCAGAAGGCACGGTGTAGCCGGTGTCCTTCACAGGGGTGGCGAAGTCGAGCTCCTCGCGCCATACCGTGCGGATCCGCAGGCAGAGCGTGGAGAATGAGTAAGGTGCACCACCTCGTAAATCGCGGATGACGTTGACGTACAAGGGGGTGACGTACGGAGATCAAGGCATGGAATCGGTTGGAACAAGCAGTATCGATAGTTTTTGATTATTCCAAATTTTCAATTGATTAATAGTAATATCCTAAATTGTCCTATCAATAAATTGTGATAAAAGAAGTCAGCTATCGATTGATTGTGATTTTTACATTATATTATCAATTGATTGCAATTCTAGCAAATGCACATCAATTGATAGTGATTCCTACCGAGGCAATATCAATTGATATGATACCCCAAAATTTCTACCGAGGCTATATCAACCAAGGCTCGGTATCGTGATTTTTTGAACTTATCAAATAACGATGAATAAGTCAAATTTTATAATCGAACGATAACGATAATTTTTCGAACCTATCGACTGAGAACGATAACGATACCTATCGATACCATTCATGATAACCAATTGTGCCCTAATGGGTATCAGATTTTGGGTTTTACCAATCCTATCACAACAAACAATATATCATTGTGTTCGTCTATGAATGAGCTGTATGTATGCAAAGTTTCGGCCGGAGAGACCTCGTGCAGCAGCAGCTTGTGTTTCAAGGAGTTCTTGCTCTTCCTTGAACCGCTGCCGGAATTCGCTGATCAAGGTCTCGAGGCCGGCTAGATTTTCTACCGGCTCCCAAGTGTCGTGTTTCGCATCTGGAAAGTTCTCCCAGCCAACAAGCCATTGCGCGTTGCCTTTTGCCACCCGCTCTGCCTTAATCTCTCGCACGCTGTAAACGATATCATCACTGCCAGCAGGGTCGAAAGGGGTTTGCTGCGTCCGTTTGATAGGGCCTTTCCCTTGGGCGACGAGTTTCACATGGTTAGGCTTACTTCCACGTCCACGTTTACCCATCTTGATTCACACAGGCAGTCGATAGTTCGTCAATAGTCGTGACACTCCGTCACACTGTAAATTGAGGTCCTCGCGGCCAAAAAATTTGATTTTGGAATGCCACCAAATCGAGTCGAGAGCCTCCAACACGCCCCCTCCAATCTGAGGATGGGTGTCATTTGCATGTTTATTGGTTCATCTCAAACACACTTCAGCGAACCCAAATTAGAGACGAATGAAAAGCCTAGAATTCAAGAATGAAGGATCGGTTAGGGAGTTATATACTGCATATCGATATGTGATTGCGTGTCACGCGCAAATATCAATCGATTATGATATGTCCCACGGTCACGATCAATTGATTGTGATAATGCAAATCGAGAATCGATCGATGGTGATAATTCGGATTAGGCATCAATCGATTGTAATTCTCGGAGGTGGGTATCAATTGATTGTAATATTTTGATTGTGTATCAAATAGGCATCAATTGATTCTGATATTCTGATATATCGATGGTATCAGAATATCAAACAATCGATTCCATGCCTTGACGGAGATTGCTTGGCCGAGCTGGTGAGGATGTGCCAAAGGTCCTTCACCCGCTTGGCCTCGCTGTAGTCGGGGTTGATCCTGGCGTGCTTGTCACCAAGGGTACGGATAGCCGTAAGCTGCGGCGACGGGTCGTCGGGCTCGTTGATGATGATTGAGCGCATCTTAACCCCAAAACGGTCGGAGTCGGAATCGGGGACCCCCTCGACCTCGTAGCGGAGGCGCTGTAAGATGTAACGGCCGTCCCCAGGGTGGGAACGAGCCGCCTCTGTGTATAGTGCCAGAGCCGTACCACGAAGAACGATGGGGAGGACGGTGAAAATGATCTCGTTGAGCACCACGTGGTAGTAATCGTAGTCGTGCTCAAGGTCGAGAAGCTTGGAGAACTCGGGGAAGGACACGGGGTACAGAACATGTCGAAAGGCCGCAACCAAGGCGTTGAAGTCGGTGTCGGCAGTCTCGCGGTGTCGAGGGTATAGCCATGCTTAGGGTTGTAGCCTCCAGGGCGTAAAACCGCGATGATGTCGGCGGAGTACGTGAAGGCGTACGATAGTTGTTCCAAATACTCTTCTTCCCGGCCTTCCTCCACCGGGGTGGAGACAAGGACTGACGGGTCGTTGAAGAATTCGGACGGCAGCGGAGACGGCCGCAGTGATGATGGACGCGAACGCAAAGAAGCGGTCGACACAATTCTTCTCGGGCGTGTCGGATCCGGCGTAGCACCGCCGGAGTCCACGGGTGACGGTGATGGCGTGGCACTAGCCCGCCTTGCTGAACGGAGGGCCTCAGCGAGCCCGATCTGGCGCTGTTGAGACATGTTATAAGAAAGTAGATATATTGGCAATATATTTACTCTAGTTACTAGCCAACTCGTGATGCTTCAATCGAGGTTTCAATCTAGGGTTTGGATAGGTTTCAAGCGGTGGCGGCGTCATTCCCGATGGTGAAAGGTGTCGAGCGCCAAGCACTCAATGTTCAACCAATGCCGGTGCGATGCCAAAGCCAAAAACGGCCGGGCACCACCAGAGCAAGTGTGCCGTGGCAAGGGGGGCGAGTGCGAAAAATGCGGCGAGACAGCGCGCAATCCTCCAACCCCAATGTAAAACCAACGTTAGGGCAAGGTGGGGGGGGTGCGGCGGCACCACCCGCCACCACCAGATGGCAACAAGGGGGCGCACAAGATGTAGGTGTAAACGGTGAAAAACGCGGAGAGTCGGAGTCGTCACAGTCAGAGCTCTCGCTGTCGATGTTGTCGCAAACGCTGGTGTCGATGTTGGTGCTTGGTGCACAAGCACCACCAAGCACCACCAGACTGTAACCAGCGGTAAAATGTTGCCTTCGAAGGAGTCCAAGCGCCGATCTCAGCGCGCCCATGCGCGCACGCTGCCGCAAAGAAGCCATGCAGCCGCGGCTGTAAAATCTGCAAGACAAGGAGTTTGGGTCCCAAGGGAAAACGTAACTTTTCGCAAATTCAACAATTTCCAACAATGGAAAAGTCAAATTGGGGTAGATTTCGACGAGGAACACGGTGGTAACGTCAAAACCGTCGTACGATAAGCCAATTTTCCGGCAGGAGAGGCGCTGCTGGCCAGAGTGTCGGTAATTGTCGGTTACGCACGCAAAAGTGCGCTAGATGTCGGTAGATGTCGGTACTAAAGATGTCAAGATGTCGGGGGTGACCGGTGCGAAGGCAAGGCGGTCAATGTCGGCAGTAAATTGTCGGAAGATGTCGGTACAAATAAGAAATGTCGGTACTAAGAAGTGTCGGTCCAGCTGAAATTTGACGCACGGAAAGTGCGTTAAGTGCCGGTAAATGCGGATTGTCGGTAAAAAATGACGGGAGTGACCGATGTGAAAACAAGCCGGTCGTTGTCAAAAGTGTCGGCTAGTAAGTGTCGGCTAGTAAGTGTCGGCTAGTAAATGTCGGAATTGTCGGCTAGTATAGAATCACAGGGCGTGAAGCGGACGGAAGACCGATGAAAACACCACCACTGAACGTGGGTGGGCTATAACCTTATAAGAAAGTAGATATATTGGCAATATATTTACTGCCAGAAAGATGTCAGAGGCACAGTGAGGTAGGGTTCACGGTTGTCTAAAGTCAGATTAAACGTAAGATACTCGGGTTTAATATGTCGGACACACGGTGACACACGAGCGGAGCAACGGGCAGGCACTGCAAGTGACATCCGAGCAGGCGAGGGGTGACACAGGGCACCACAGACCTCCCCCCTTATGGGGGGTGAAAGTCCGTGCTCCCATGAACATGTCGGGTAAAAAATAATCCAGAATGCTCAAAGTTGACGGAAACGGTGCGCGGATTCCCAGTCACAATCGGTAGGGTAAACCACGGTAAACGGAAGCGTCACGGGGAACCCAATCTTTCCCCCCCACTGTAAGGGGGGGGACGGTGGGTCACCTGTCATTCACCCCTCGACCTGTGTTGTCACCAGTCACCGTGTCACCGCGTTCCGACTCATAAAACACTATGCTCAGTATTTTATATCATCTTAGCACACAGTGAACCTCTGCCCCCTGCCATTCTGTTTCACTGCTTATCTCGAGATATATATATACCCACGACATATATATATATCCTCTCTTCTGTGAGGTTATCGGCCACCACTTGGGGAGGCTTTCATTGGGATCCTTGAGGCCGCACCAGCTCCTCTCGTACAAAGGCTTCGACGTCCGCACCAGCTTCGTCTTGTCTCGCGTCGGCACCAGTCCTCGCAGCACATTTTTTCCGGCGTTACCGTTCGCTGGGAATCTTTTTCGCCTTATTGAACCATCTGAGGCAGGGTCGCACCAGCGCCCTCATTCACAATCACGCTGAGCACTCCGCCTTACGTCTTACCTGCCATGGCATCAGCTAGCCGCCGCAGTCTTGGGGACGTGCTCCGCTCCGCGCGTGCGTCATCAGCTTCGCCCACGCCTGCATCATCACCGGGGTCTGGTTCCCAGGCTCCTTCACCGCATTCTCGCACTGCCGGCCTTGACCCGGTGGTGCGTATGAACACCCTCATCAACAAGCCCAACTTCATTTCAGCCGCTGCCACGTCTGCTGACTTTCATCGCGACGCCTCGGTCTGGGTTTCTACCCCGGTCCGGGCTTCTCAGCAGCACGAGTACAGCGACCGCATGGACTACGCCTTCAGCTATGGGGAGGAACTGGTCAAGTTACTCCGCGCCCATGGCTTCAAACCCCAAAAGGGTTTCACGCTCGACGGTTCCGACGCTGAGGCTGACTTCGCCATTTTGCTCAGCAACCTTCGACACGTTTTATCCCCTATTTCGCACTTCGAGTACGACAAGCTTTTTGACTTGGAGCACGAGTACCTCGTCTACCACTGGTCCCTCAACGAGCTCCTCTTCAACATTCTCAAGGGCGTCCTTCAGGGTACGGCACTGGCCCTCTTCCAGGAGTCCGCCCGTGTCCACCCTCGTGATGGGCGCTGCGCTCTACAGCGCCTTCGGTTTCACGTCGAGGCCACCACTGACCCCGACACCTTCCGGTTCTGGACGAAGTTGCGGTCCACCACACTCGACGAGACCGCTGACCCTGCCCCCCAGCTCGCGGTGTTTCGGGTTCTGGGGGACAAACACCAACGACTACACCCATCTTACGACGATGCCGGCAGGGTACAGGACTTGCACCACGTGCTTGGCAGGTCGGCAGCCAGCTCCCCCCATGTGTCGCCACTGTATCTGGTGGTGCTGCGTGAGCTGGCTGCCGGCCACGCATTCACATTCTCGGCCTTGCTCCTCCGCATCAGCACCGTCTGGCAGAGCGAGGGCCACCTTGCGCGTCTCCGTTCCCCATCCACGGGGTCCGGTGGTGGCAAGCACGCCCCCACCTCCGCGTCATTCAACTCCGTGCAGCGCATCAACGTCGTGAAGCCCGTCGGCGATTGGAAGCCGTCGCCCCGCCGCGGCCACTACCTCGTGTGGGAGGGTGTCGGCTACCCGTGTGTCACATGCTTCCGCCTCTGGGGGCTCACTGACGCTCACCTCCCCACCCGTGGTGTGTGCCCTTACTCATGCGCGGCGTCGTTTGCCCCCGGGCAGGCACCAGCGGGCGCGCCGGCTGCGCCGCCCCGTCCCACGATTGACGCATGGTTGCAGCCGCCCGCACCTCCTGCTCCCGCTGCTGCGGCCGCCGTGCATTTCGCTGAGGGGTCTCCCTCGCCGCAGTTTGCTCCGGCTGACAGCCCTGACGCATCGGCTTTCACCCTTCGCCTGCCTCTCGATCACGATCCTCCTGGACCAGAGCCCGACGACTCTGCGGACCACGATGACGACGATTGGCCGGCGCTGCGCACCGTGCCGTGGATTCCGCCCTTCCAGGGCTCAACTTCCAGCAAAATTGACTAACAGGATTATCCATTTGGACAGCAGAATTAGCCGTGACCCCTGCAAGTTAGCACTGCCGTGTATATTGGACTTGGACTTGCCATTCTAGCCGAGCCGGTGTGGCTCCTTGTCTCTGCATGCTAGCCGGCTTGCCTGGTGACACCTCATCCCCACGGGGTGAGGTGGTGTCACGGGGAGCCCAATCTTTCCCCCCCACTGTAAGGGGGGGGACGGTGGGTCACCTGTCATTCACCCCTCGACCTGTGTTGTCACCAGTCACCGTGTCACCGCGTTCCGACTCATAAAACACTATGCTCAGTATTTTATATCATCTTAGCACACAGTGAACCTCTGCCCCCTGCCATTCTGTTTCACTGCTTATCTCGAGATATATATATACCCACGACATATATATATATCCTCTCTTCTGTGAAAGCGGCAAAGGGAACGGAGACGAAAAAAATGCCGCTGGTACGGTTCGCAGTTAAATTATCCTGCGATGTTGACGGTAAATAAAACGGTGTTGACGGTTTTTAGAATCGGACGAACCGAAGCGAGCCGAACCAACCGGAATCATCACTCACGTGAAGTGGGACCGATAACCTGATAGAACAGGTGAAAATGTGTATATATATTCGTGAAGATATATAACAATATCATTGAAACAGGGACTCAGAAGGCAGTGGCTGGGGAAACCGGTGATACAAAACTGATAGAAGAATTACGGGAGTGAGTTTTCTAGCAGGTGAGTGTCATACGGTGACACACGACCAGTGACACACGCAGCAAGGGGTGATGCTAGGAGGAGCTGGACCCCCATACATTGAGGGGGGGGATTTCAGCTTCCCCGTGATTGTTCTATCACTCTTCGTGTGTCCCCAGACGGAGTTTCTCCGAGCGCGGCCGCTGCGCGGCCTGCGACACGCGAGGGTCGGCGTTACAGTTGATCGGAGAGGTTGGGAGCTTATGGACCCCAGAATGTTACAAACCCTA
This sequence comes from Cymbomonas tetramitiformis, assembly GCA_001247695.2. Classification (NCBI taxonomy): domain Eukaryota; kingdom Viridiplantae; phylum Chlorophyta; class Pyramimonadophyceae; order Pyramimonadales; family Pyramimonadaceae; genus Cymbomonas; species Cymbomonas tetramitiformis. Next base: position 27,756 of record LGRX02026834.1, on the reverse strand, counting down.
AATGGCTATTTTCGTCCGACAAGAGTAACGACGGCGACGTTCCAGTCTCTGCAACTCTCACAGCGAGGGCGGAGGGGTACACACACCCCACAAAATTGAGTTACCCTGTGACAGTAAGCAGTACTGTACTGTACAGGGTAAAAAATCCAGTAACGAGTATAAAGGAGATAGATCGATCCCGATCCCGGGAGCTGAGACCCAACAAGTGAAAGAAGCACCCAATAAGAATAAGCGCAGCCCAGCGCAGCGCAAGATTTTTGCACAACGCCACAAGAGATACAAAACGCTGTGTGTGTCACAATCAGCCCAGACTGATGAATGGAGAATAGGCTCCATAACGTGAGCCGAGGTGGTATTGTGCTCTTCCTGCTCGCACTGGCACTTGCAGCTTACGGAGCTAGTATAAAAGTTGCAAATAAGACGTCTGCGATGGACAAGCTCGCTGAGCAATATTTCGAGGTGTGGAATCAGCACGACGTTGAAGGTCTGAAGGGGTTACTTGCTCCAGATGCCTCTCTCCGAGACTGGGACGTCTCTGTTTCCGGCGCGGATAAGGTGGCTGAGGCCAATGCTGGGATATTCAAAGCGGTACCTGGAATCTCCATTGAAGGTTAGCTTCGTGCCACTTCTTCGATTTCACTTGGTTAAGACGATTTCTTTCCACCGAATCGTCTCGAAAGTGCTACTCTGACAAACTTTGGCTGTCGATGCAGTACTGAAGTGCCACCCTTCACCAACCACAAATACGGTAATATCTTCTGAATTCCACCAAGCCTATAATGAAGACATAGAGCTTTTCCTATCTTTTAACTGTCTTCGAGTGACACGCACCTTGCTGATAGAGAAATCTTGCAAGACACGTTTTCACCGTGTAGTTTTGCAGTTGTAGTTTCTCAATTTGACAACGCAGTGCTTTTCCAGTGTTGATATCAGCGTTGAGAACGAGTCAGTAAGCGCTCCCATTCAGTCTTGACCTTGTGACGTTTATTTATTCATCCTATCTTCGTGTGCCTGAAGGATTGAAATTCTGTACGTTGTAAGCAGTTTTCTCCTTTTTCCAGGTTGAACTATACCTGAGAAATTCGTATGTTAAAAACCTGTTTCAAGCATTCACAATTCTAGCCAGATTTGTAGATAGACTTCCTTTAAATACTTTGATCATATGTTGATTCGACAGGTTTCTTGTGAGATAATCGTCCACCTCAACAAGGAGAAGGGAGAAAAGTTGCTTGTGACCGATGTGATAGAATATACTGCAGAAGGGAAAATACTCGCAGTCCGTGCTTATAAAGGATAAGTAGGTAGACCGCTGGGAGGCCTGCAGCAACAAAGTGGCTTGCAGAAATTATCTTCATAAAACTGCTGGCACTGATATGGAACTTGACAAACTTACAAGTTTGGTCTTTATTGCAATTGTCGATTTCCCTTATTTCACATAATTGGAACTTCTTGAATTATACTTCAAAAGAAAGTCAAGCATGCATAAGGTGCACTGTTTGTGTCACGATGCAATCTTGGCTAGCAAGTTCAGAGCGGTAGGAAAGTAGGCTTATGGCAGCAGATAAAGCGGACGGTACTCGTCGAAAGCAAAATATTGTCCGAAACCGGGTCAATATGGGCGTTCAGAATGCCGAGGGCATAGTCCACTTTTCGTTCAATTCCTCCCTAGAGTTGTAGTGTATACAAATACTCATTTGCATATCACGGGAATGGCCCCTGCCACTTTTGATTGTCGAGGTGTCCCAACATCCCAGCCTTGAGCACTCGCTGAACAGCATACTTCTATGAGCACACTTTTTCGTCCTTCCAAGTTCGGCGATTTCCTAAGATGTGAGTTGTTATACATCAGCTTGCAATCCTCATTCCAGTCTCCCACGAATGCAGAAGCTTGCCTTTCTCCCGGCTACACACCCAACTCATCTTGGGAACACTCTCATCACCTATGTGCCTGGATAAAGTCATAAAGTATATACATATTTGTTTACACATATATTAAATAGATAAGTGGCGCCTGCCACTTTTGATTGTCGAGGTGTCCCAACGTCCCAACCTTGAGCACTCGCTGAACAGCATACTACTATGAGCACACTTTTTCGTCCTTCCAAGTTCTGCGATTTCCTAAAATGTGAGTTGTTGTATATGAGCTTGCAATCCTCATTCCAGTCTCCCACGAATGCGGAAGCATGCCTCTCTCGCGGCTACACACCCAACTCATCTTGGGAACACTCTCATCACCTATGTGCCTGGATAAAGTCATTTAGTTTATACATATCTGTTTACAAATATATTAAATAAATAAGTGGCGCCTGCCACTTTTGATTGTCGAGGTGTCCCAACGTCCCAACCTTGAGCACTCGCTGAACAGCATACTAATATGAGTACACTTCTTCGTTCTTCCAAGTTCGGCGATTTCCTAAGATGTGAGTTGTTGTACATGAGCTTGCAATCCTCATTCCAGTCTCCCACGAATGCAGAAGCGTTCCTTTCTCGTGGCTACACACCCAACTCATCTTAGGAACACTCTCATGACCCATATGTCCGAATAAAGTCATGAAGCACATACATATTAACACATATATTAAATGTATATATGAATGTACATCGAACAGAACTCCCTAATGACTTGACACACGGAAGAACATCGATGTATGAAGTTGTAGTTAAAAGTTACTGAATACTATCAAAGCTCCTCAAGAAAGCCAAGAGCAATATTGCCTACAGGAAACTGCAACCATCGGTGTCCTAGCGTGGACACAGATCGTGGACACAGGTGCAAAACATTCCAATCCTTCGCCGTTTTCCAAGTGTGGAGGGTCCCAGGTCTCTTGGTGCATCACTTTGTGGGGATGCTGGATTCTTCAAGGATGCTTTCGACGTCCCTGCGATGATCTCCATGAGAATTAATAGTTGCTGCTAGTGTAAAGTGCAAACGTGCATCACTTTGTGGGGATGCTGGATTCTTCAAGGATGCTTGCGACGCCCCTGCGATGATCTCCATGAGAATTAATAGTTGCTGCTAGTGTAAAATGCAGACATACTAAGCAAGAGGATGATAGAAGACTTCACCACCTCTATGAGAGTTAATATTGCTGCTAGTGTCAAAATTGGAAACGTACTAAGCAAGAGGATGATACAAGACTTCACCACATACGCCCCGTGTAGTTAGTCCACGTCTTCCTCCGTTTCTATCTGCTTTTGGACTCTCGCCCACGGGCTCGTCAAGCAGATCATCCTTGGGCGAGAGGACTTCCTTGTGACTAGAAAGCATCGTAAGAGGAGCGTTTTTCGATCTACTGCCAAGGTTACCAACCTTGACTAAGCCCCTATGAACCCTATCACTAATTGAAGCTGCTTCAGTCCCCAAACACGTATTGTTGGGTAGGACTTTGTCAAAGCTGGTCCAACCTGTGTCACCTTCTTCATATGCCTTTCCTTCTCGCCGAGCTTCATCCTCACGGCACTTGTCTATTTGTGCCTCCGAGTCCTTGAAGCCGTCCTTACTAGTTCTTCCCTCGTGTTTATAGGCCCTGACCAGGCGCTTTTTCTCAGTCAGGAGGCCTTTGCGTAACCGGACTGAAGGGTAAGAAGAATAAGAGACCAGCAGAGTAAAAAAAACAACGAGCCTTGTCTCTAAGGGAGAGTAAAACAAAACGAAACTTACGATGCTAGTGAGACATACGAGCGAACATATGAGGAAGGAGCAGTGAGGGCGAACACAGGGAAAATAGATCTAGTAGGATGGTATCCGACAACATGAACGGGCGCAGTTAAGAATCCACGGAGGATCATCTCCGGAACAGGTCAATAAAGCTCTCGATGGGTATCTCTCTCACCTTTCCGGCCTCCATTTTATGTTCTGCCGTCGGGTAGAGAGACGTACGTTCGACTACAAACCCTTGCGTCATCGGCCTGAGGGAAAGTCTCCTTTTTAAGGGACTCACTTTCATGATCTTTGGCTAACATTCTGACTTGGGGAAGTGTTGTCCAACGGACGTAGTTACTGTGCGCATCGCGAAAAGTGGGTTGAGACCAGCGCAAGAGCATTACCTGTACATTAAAGCAGCAAAAACAAGAGCTGTCCCGAAAGCCTGGCCGATGGTGACTGCGTGTTTGAATAAGATGCACGAGATGAGGATCGAGAGGAACTGGCGAGTCGTTTGCACGGTTGCGAATAAAATTGCTCCATAGGACTTGATGGTATAAGATATCAACATCTGAGAAGACGTGGCCTGCAACAGAAAACGCAGGGAGTTTGTAGCTGGCTTAACATCGGTGCTTCAGCATCCATGTGCTCGGTGCGGGGGAGGGTGCGTCCCCATCCTCCTTTCGCAAGTGTTTTTGAGTAGGATCGAAAGTGCAACGGACGTAAGAAATACTTTAGTGCAGTCGTGAAGGGTACCACGAGATGGTCATGACCTGCACCGATCAGGTATGGCGCGCAGCAGATAGTCAAGCTACTAGGAGATGATTGCCGGTCCGCTGGCAAGACAAATGACTAGGTGCATTGAGTACGAAGAACGTTGAATACCGCTATTGATAGGAGAGTCATGTCGACGAGTATGTCCGGATGCCGTAAAACGAAACTCACTGCTGGAAGGAGCTCGCCCTTCAACAAGAGCCCCAAGAACGAGAGCAAAGAAGACCACAACGTCACGTGCAAGCTTTGTTGGAATGAGCTCATTTGGTGAGAATGGAACAGCTTGTCCTGAAAGGTGCTTGCGAACCCGTCGAAACCTAGGTGTAGAATTAGCAGAAGCGCCCCGGTGGAGGCGTAGCCTGGCACCGACCCGAGTTCTGAGAGCTGCATACCTTCACGAACAACTGGGAACTCTGGACCAACCAGTATGAAGCTCGAGGCATGCAGGCAGTTTTGATAGCATTGCACAATTTACTGGAAAGAGTCGAATGCAAGCAGGTAGACTTGCTCATGTAACACAAAACGACATGAACGCCGTTCCCTTGTGCTGGTGCGAGGAAAGACTAGCTTGAAGGAAATAGATATGCTGGCGAAGCTGAATACCGTAGCGCAAGGTTGGGACAATGCGTTGAGACCGAGCAGTGACTTCTCCAGTGAGCAAGAAGATGGTGACCCCAAGTAGGATGGCCACAGCCGCAGCATAGTCCCGAAATTTGTACTTCTTTTTCAACATTATCGTGCCCTGCACAGGTGTACACCAACATGATTGGTGGAGCAACGTATTTGTGTCTAGATAAAAGGAGGCATATCCAAAGAGCAGAGACCAAGAAGCGCGAGAACACTTCTGGCCGTGCTATTGAGTATTATGCTGAAGGGTCAACACGCACCCATATCATGACTGGAAACAGTTTACCAGTCTTCACCAGGGTTTGCACCAGGAACGACACATACCTGTAACGCAAGCAAGCCCTTTCAGCAATATAGTTCTGTCCTGGTCACTTCAAGCAACATTCACGAGGCTGTCTTTGAGATGCAAACAGGAAAACGCACGATCTTCGAAATTACTGCTGGTGAAGACATTGGAGAGAGGATACATACTTGAGAGCTTCAAACTGACAAGCAGTGGCGGCTATGTTCGCAAAAGAGACTGCCGCATAGTTTCGCAACGGACCGACTGGCTTCAAGGACTCTCCAAAAAACACTACAAAGCTGGCGCTAACGAGCACCGTGCTCAAACGGTTATAGCATACTAGAAGCAGAGTGGCTTGGAACATTTCTTTTTCAGCACCTGCTACCAGTAAACAACGTTGTTAGCGGGCGTGAAAAAACTTTCACAACAATCAAATACTGCTCGAGGACATAGCAAGAAAAATAGGGCACCGAACATAGTAGGGGAAAAATGGGGCGCCGCAGCGTGGCAGCAAGAAAAGTACCATAGGGAGTTGTCATGATGCGTTCTTGAAACACGCCATAGCATATGAGAGCGGTAAGCAGCCCGCCAAAGCAAAATATAACCTGGAAAATATGTGCAGATCAATTCGTGCACAAGGCCTGTGGAAACGCAGAACTTACGGAACGCACGGAAAAGTGCATCAAGTTGCGTTCGCTTAAGATATACCTTTGTTGGGTTCCGTGTGCTACTTTCGCAGTCCAGACCACCGCAATTCATATCACAATTTCCTTACGAGACCTGGCTTCCGCTGAGTGATAAAAGAGTGTCGAGGCATTTGAAAGCCCAAGATCGCTCAAGACCGTTATCAATAAACACGATTTAAGCCCGACTGCGTCTCCTCATTGAACGCGGGAAGGTTGAATTAGCTGAACTCGCGCACGACGTACGGCGTACTACAATCAACAAGAAGGTTTGCCGATTGCTGCCTACAGGTTGTTCGACAAAGTGAAAAAGCATATTGCCGAAACAAGGCTTTTAAACTCCGAGAACAGAAGTTAGCCGAGTCGTGACGCATAATAATCCCTTCTCCATTCTACGTTGCAAGGGCTATTTCACATGTTCCACGCGTTGTACAAGTATTGGAAGATGACGTTACTTGCATAAAATACACAAGCGATATGATATCTATTGGGAACGAATGCTCAACCCGCGCTGGACGAGACTGCGTGCGGGCCCATCAACCATTGCATGCACCATCCCATCTCTCCCCAATCAAATGTAAAAAAAAAAAAAGTAAAGTCAAAAGTGCGGTAAAAATGCGTTTTTCCCACGTGAAATCGGCAATCCCAATCGGCAATCGCGCGACGGAGACTCTCGTCTGGCGATGGCGCCCAGATCGAGATGCCCTGCATGCTCGAAGGTCGAGGGTCGAGGGCTTGAGGCTGATTTATACGGATTAGAACGTGACAACCGCAACCTTTCAGTATAAATAAATGAATAATATAAATATAAATGTGACTCATCATCCGTCCGCTTGTGTTGTATAACGAACAACCAATCAAAGTTAGCTATTGATCAGATGATCACACGTCATCGTCAGAGCAATATGGAATTTAATTGTGCGAGGAGCGAAGCGACGCGACGGCGACGCGACGCGACGCGACGACCGTTCGACCGACGAGGCGAGGCGAGGCGAGGACCGAGAAGTCAAACGCAAGGGGTATAAACTAGACGTAGAGTTTATACCCCTTGGTCAAACGAAAGGAAAGGAGGCATAGGTTCCTACGATTCGCATATGAGTAATTGAGTATCTACCTCACGTCGGGTAACGATAGGCTATGCCGAGCGGAGGACTCAGGACAGTCGAAAGCAGAAAGAGTTTATCTTGGAGTTGGACTCTCGGCAATGCCAAATCGAAATGAAATGCCATGATACGATAGCATAGGACATCCACATCGGACAGTCGAAAGAGTTTATACACTGCACTCGACTGTCTATGTCTCTGTCGTGTGACATGACATGACATTGACATGACACTCGCTAATAATCCGGTGACTGTCATCCTGTCTGTCGTGTGACATTCGTAGTAAGAAGAGCAGGCGAGGCGCGAGGCCGAGCGGAGGGGCAAAACTCAGGAGTTTAGACTTACTTACGAGCGACAAGGCACCACTTGTGTTTTCTTCACTGACGACAGCGTCATTAGTTACGACCACTGTAAGGTATTTCAATTATGCGCATAGCCGCGACAGCTTTCGCGCAGGCATCAGGGCAGATCTTGGGAAGACGCTCTTTGTTTGGACAATATGGTTCGCAGACTCTGGCACCCGCTGGACTTTGCTTACCCTTCGTTCGGGAATTTGCTGCAGTGAACGACAACACCGTTATGAATGTGTTCGATCGTCAACTGAAAAAGCTGCACCGGGATAGGGCCTCCGTGCACATTTCTGAAGAGCCGCTAACGTCTGAAATCGCCAGGCGCCTGCTGGATCGTTTGAAGGTAAGCTGTGGTGGGTCCTTATATTTTCCTTGCTTGCGAACCCAATATGCATGCCCATCTCTTACGATACCAACATTCAGAAGTCATGTGGCTTGCTCTTCGTTCCACTGCAGGATTGTACCAGGACATTTCCTTCCGCTTTGATTCTTGGTGGCGCTTCGCTTGCGGTGACCAGGTGTTTCCCCGCAGATGCTTTGAGCCTTACTTGTGCTCGGGTGCCATGTCCCCTATGTGATTTCGTGTATTCTACGTGACTAGTTGTAAGTTCAGCTCACAATCTGCGAAATCTCTCAAAGATATATTGGGATCCCAAACTTTATTGCTCGCGAAGTAATGTGGGGATGTACTAGGCGTATGCTGCCATATTTACCCTTTGCACAGGTAGCCACTCTTGTTCCTGAGATATGTGCACCTCGAGCTCACAGATGGCTGTCTTTTATCACAGCCGTATTGCTGAGCAAACTTCTCCGTGTTCACTTCCGTTCGAAACTTTCGCGTCTTACCTCAGGTTTTCTTTCGTATTTTTGGACAGGGAACTTCATTCCAGCGATCTTTTAAAACAGGCCGGAATTACTGAAATGACGATTCTTGACTCGTCTGAGGCAATGCTGAGCAAGGTGGCTGACAGTCTGAGTGAAGGTAGATGGCTTTTAGTTGGTTTTATGCCGAACGCCTCATGCAAAACTAGCGTCAGATCGAAATCCGCTGCTCTCTATTTATTGTTCCGCCTCTTTCCCAGAGAACACTTCAAAGGTTTCTGTTGCAAACATGAGTGGAGCACATGGTTGAAAGCTTGCTACAGAATTCGAAAGTGTCACATAAGGGACTTTAATCTAACTTCAGTGATCTGAATGCAGACCATGCTGAGACGCAGTGCGCCACCACCTTCATCCATTCTGACGAGGAGGCTTATTTAAATTCAAGCGTACAAGAAGGTCAGTTCAGTTTGCTACCCTGGCTCCGATGTGCCCATACCGAGAAGCCTATGACTGCAACCCACAAGTTGAACTTGACACGCCATACGTCGGGCGACTTCCTTTAAGAGCCAAGCCACGTGTACACATATTTTTGCCTTTCTCAAGGTTTCGGTATTGGTGATCCGAGTCCAGAAAAGTTGGATTTGAGATCTGGAGAGCAAACTGCACTTAAGCATCATCCCAAGTTGGGACTTTCCATATAGCGGTAACCGTGGTACCTCGTGTCGTAACTGTTATACTTCGGGTTGCACACATCGCGTCGCAGCTATTCTTTGGGTTGCACACAACGTGTTATAGTTATACTTCGGGTCGCACACATCGCGTCGCAGCTATGCTTAGGGTTGCACACATAGTGCGCCGTTTCTACAGTTCGCATATCAGGTTACACCATGCTTAATTTTGTAATGCGTCACGCCACAGCTATACTTTAAGCTGCAAGTTACTCAAAACGTGTAAGCGCCCTCGGATCACGCCTCATGAAACAAGCCGGGCTGATAGAACTTGAGTCTTTGGGCTGCAGGAAGTGTTGATGTTGTAATTGCTTGTTTGGGTCTGCATTGGTGCAACGATCTGCCGGGTGTGCTTATCCAGGTAAATTCCAACCCATCCTAAACCCTAAACCCTAAACCCTAACTCCTGAAGCAACCCTGTGACCTATGCCTTCCTTCCCGGGTTGCTGATGTGAGGAGCTATAAGTTGCTAACAGCTCCATAAATTACTTAATCGTTTGTTAGACACTCATGTGCACAGCTTTCCCAGATTTCGGAGGCGAAGTAATAATAATCTTGTATGCTCTCCACGAAGGGTTGGGAGTGCATTACTTCCACATTTCCATGGTCGTGTTTTGGGGTATCGTACATACGTCCTTGTATGATGTGGTTGTTGCAAGGAAGACCCTTACGCGAGAGACCGACTTGCGGGCTATCGAGGCTTTGGATGTTGTACGGAGGATGCCTCGTGGAGGGTTTTACTTTGGGCGGCATCAAAGGGCTACGGGTATTACATTAACGACATTCAAGGGAGAATTTTAACTCGCGACTGAAAGGATTGTGGGCGTTACTTGGAGGACATGGGCAGGCAAAGCGTGTTTTGAAGCCGGATGGACTGTTTTTGGGGGCTCTCTTTGGGGGGTACGTCACATTCCGATGTGATCCATTTGTCCCTTGTTGCTCGCTTCAGTGATCATTTATGATTGAGAATGCCACTTGGTCCGTAGAAGGTGTTTCACAAACCTATTCTAAGAAACTAGTTCTGGTGAGGCTTCAACACCGTGGTTTGAGTCACAAAGCACCTTATCTACATTGTGGTGTTGCATACTATGTGGTGGGTTGCCACTAGTATTTCAGCCGAATGGTTTCTTAATAGTGTATCGCGCGGGGCAATGAATACCTGTGCGCCGAGAGCTTTTTTGTGCTCTACCATTTTAGATTGCGGATCTCGAATGCTGTCATTAAGAAATCCATATATAAGAAAAAACCTAAAACTTTCGGAGAAAAAACTCTGATTTCAGAATCTTTTTCAGCGCGGTCCGTGCTACAAAGTCACTGGCATGCCTACATGTTTTGGTTAAGTATGGACATGTCAAAGTCTTCAGAGGGTCTTCACATGCTTAACCATCACATATAAGTATGCCAGTAACTGCCAGTAACTGAAAAATATTCTGAACTTAGATTGGAAAAAATTCTCCGAAAGTTTTAATCAGTCCCATTTCGACCAATCACAACGCTGGAAGGGGTCGATGCATAATTTCCGCCTATGTCTCATTGCGCGTATGACACGCGTGACCCGTGCTTCGTCCATTTTCGGGGGATTTTATGAGAGGTATTTTCCGGGAAAGGTTCAAAATTTAACAGGGAAAGGTCCGGTGAATATTTTTTGGATGATCGCGAACTCCACCATTGTCACGCCGTACTCGATCAACAAAATAGCACATAACCCTTGCGGCTTGCTTGGTGGCCGTGTTCATCACTGCACGTCGCTTAGAAGCATCAAACTCTTCTAACTATTGGTTGAGCAAAGCCGTCAAAGTTGTAAACCCTTTGTTCCATGAACGCCAACTTCACTCGAAGGGGCTATGAACCAACGTGAGCGCAAACATAGTCACCCTGAGCTAAATCATTGAGTAACGGGTACAGGGTAGCGTGTAGGCGCCCACCTTCGTCTTGTGCGTTCCCCAAATCAGCTCCATCATTTTCGCCGACACCGGCGAGTTCTCTTGTTGATCCAAGAGGTCCACGGTCTCGTGTGAAAACTAAACAACGTAAAGCTAGCACAGCGTGGGTGCCAACACCAACTGTTTGTATTTATTTCAACGAGGATAGACTCTTCTTGGAAAGGCTGTCAAAAGTCTTGTGGCCACACAAATTGTGCAGTTGCGGCATTCGCGTCTCCAAGGACGCAGGTGGGAATGGCGTCGTCCCGTCGTAGGGAACGTACGGAAGCCTCTTACAGCAAGCCAACTCCTTGTACTCCTTGGTACCACCAGACGTCATCGCAGAATCCCCCATGGCCTCGTTCTTCGCGCTGAGCTCCACCAGTGTTGCCATGAGCTGGTTCACCTGAGCGATTTGCTCCTCTTCATGAAGTGACGTCTTCAACAAGTCCTGTTTGGTGAAATTGGGATTGCTACTTCAGTTTTCGGAGGAATCCTTTGACTCGGATCCGGCTGTCGCTGGCTGTTTCCCCTTCGAATCAACCAGATTCCTACTCCCTAAATTTGAGATCTGATCTAGGCGATTGTTGAGAAATTTTTGCTGTTTGCCCACATAGCAGTTCCACTATATTTATATATATATATGCCACGAAGTTTTTTTTGCCAGAAGTGCAAAAGAACAAACCTAATTTCGTGTCAGTTTGGACTGCTACTTGTACACTTGCCAGGTTGTCGGCTACTGTCGGATATTTTGAACTGACATTGTCACAGTTAGTGGCGCAGATTCAAGTCAATCGGCGGCAAATTTTGAAACCACTAGAATTCCACAAGGCTCCAATTTAAACACTTCTATTGTACAAGATTTAAAAGGCTTTTGAGGCATCGCTGTAAGGCTTTCATAAGCCAGAGAGAGGGGGAGAAAGATGCCCCTTGCTGAGGGCGGGCGGGCCAGTAGTGTACGCATTTATCTTCTCTTTCAAAGCCGTCTATCATGTCCAATGCATATGCCATCTAGTCTCTAAGTTGGGCGGGCGGAAAGGTAAAAACACAAAGGTGCAGATTCCTTGGTCGGACATCTTGCGCCACTCCGCGATACCATCTTCATGGTCCATGCTCGTCTTGCTGTTCTCCAACTGCTCTCGCACTGTCCCCTCATATAAGACATCATCATCAGGCCAATACACCTGGATGTTGTTTCTTGTCGACAACTTTGGCTGTGTCACTAGTCCCTACACTCCTCGCCCCTTGCTTGTAGTATTAGGAGCTAGGGATGTGAAACATGACTCCGCTCCAAATAAAGGCTCAAAACAGATGAATGTGTTCTAGCCGAGTGGGAAAGAAGAGGCCTCGCCGTTCTACGCCTGCGGGCGTCGTCATTAGCCGACATAGCTTCTTTCGTGTCACCTGGATATTGTTTAGTTTTCAATATACCCTTTTGTTTTCAACGTGCTTGTGCAAGTTCCTGGGGGGTTCTTTTGCGATGCGAAAGAAGAGAGCTGCAGATCCCTTGGACGGATGCTTGGACGGATGCTCGTGTCGCTCAATCTATATGCTTATAAATGATGTCATTATGATTTCTATATGTATACGCGCATGTGTGGCTTGTTATTATTCATGATGCGCGAGCTCGCGGGAAATATCCCTGTCCCCTCAACTTTTGATACACGGTCGATTTCTCATCTGGTTGCGACTGAAAGCCTAATGGTTCATCCAGTGCGTTCCTACTTTTGTTGCGGTTAGGTGTTGTTACAAGTGGAAATGGTTCATCCAGTGCGTTCCTACTTTTGTTGCGGTTAGGTGTTGTTACAAGTGGAAATGGTTCATCCAGTGCGTTCCTACTTTTGTTGCGGTTAGGTGGTGTTATAAGTGGAAATGGTTCATCCAGTGCGTTCCTACTTTTGTTGCGGTTAGGTGGTGTTACAAGTGGAAATGGTTCATCCAATGCGTTCCTACTTTTATTGCGGTTAGGTGGTGTTACAAGTGGAAATGGTTCATCCAGTGCGTTCCTACTTTTGTTGCGGTTAGGTGTTGTTACAAGAGGAAATGGCAATTGCATAGTTTACACTCCTTTATAGTTTACACTATTTTTCAGCCACCTAGTGGGCATGCAAGCGCGCTATTTATCGAATTCGAGGTACTTGGGGCTGCTTCACTATCCACTCGGTGACGAAGAATCACAAAGCATTTTGCTGTGTATGCCCCTTGCAGGGACACTCTGCAAGAGCTGCGGATCGCTTGCTCTGTGGCAGAGCAGGAACGCGATGGCGGTGTCAGTGCCAGGATTTCGCCATTTGCCAAGGTGCATAGCCGAGCCTCTGCCAAAGGCGCAGCTCCCTCTGTCATCACCTGTCATAGCCGAGCCTCTGCCAAAGGCGCAGCTCCCTCTGTCATCACCTGTCATAGCCGAGCCTCTGCCAAAGGCGCAGCTCCCTCTGTCATCACCTGTCATAGCCGAGCCTCTGCCAAAGGCTCAGCTCCCTCTGTCATCACCTGTCATAGCCGAGCCTCTGCCAAAGGCGCAGCTCCCTCTGTCATCACCTGTCGTAGCCGAGCCTCTGCCAAAGGCGCAGCTCCCTCTGTGATCACCTGTCGTAGCCGAGCCTCTGCCAAAGGCGCAGCTCCCTCTGTGATCACCTGTCGTAGCCGAGCCTCTGCCAAAGGCGCAGCTCCCTCTGTCATCATCTGTTGAAATGTCCACATGCCAATCCTCCCTTGTTCGTGATTACCACGCGTCACGCTTTTTGAGCAAGCACACCCTGGAACCTGCTCAGCACATGCTCCGATGGTAGTGTGCGCTTCACCAGCCTTGTTTGCACATGCATATGTTGGCATCTCTCTTGAAATGATTGCACGGGGTTTGAATGATGACTGCCGATCGGTTTTTGACTGATGATAGGTGAGTGACGGAGGCATGCTGCTCGGCCGGGCCGGGTTCAATCTACCAGCGGTAGACATCGATACCATCACAATGATGTATCCAAACGGTACACTCCTTTCCTTGTTCTTTCCTTGTTCGCTTTGCTTGCCCGGCTTGCTGATTGAGGTCTTATATATGTTTTCCCTTCACTTTGAGCTAACGATTATACGAGTCACTGCGAATTCAAAGTAACCTTAACCGCTCAAAATATAGAACGCGCATCGCTCCGCCAGATGAGTTCGAGCAGGTCCGCCAGATCATTTATAAGAGCACTTGTCATGTATTATTTTTTTAAACATTATAGAAACTACCAGAGCTCTCTGCAATACGCTGGTTTGCTACGAGCTTTTCAAATTGCGCCAATAAGTCGTCATCAATAGGATTTGCACCAGAAACTGAAATTTCGGCCATTACCATGATTGCTACATGTTATTATGCTCAAGAGTTCACAATTCTCCCCTACATATTTCACTACCCAATCTGTAGCATACTCACTCAACTCTCATAGGTCCATAGTGAGTAGATGCCATATATGATTAAAAACAACTATTAGTACCCTTCATGTCTCATGTGCACGGGAGGACATTCTACGTTGTTTGTTGGCAAAATATGGAAAAGAACACGTAAAAGCCGCTGGATACAGTGGGGTGGCAGCAGATTCGTAAGACATGTTTACATCACTAAAAGTTGTACTCGTGAACAGCATAAGTCCCCATCTTAACCGACACCCCAGAATAATTTTTCATGCCCGCAACTGTCATATGGACTGTGGGTCACGACTTCCACGCAAAACCGCCGTATTGTGGGCCTTTGACCAAGGCAGAGTTGGGGATTTCTTGGTACAGCATATGAACTCGTGGAACATCTTCGTGTGATGGGTGAGACGAATGCGGTGCTGGCTCGTAGAGGATCAGTGTCACGGGACACCGCACTCGCGACGGCTGCCGCTTATCAAGCCCTCTTCCAGGAGGTAACTCTTGATTCATTGCATCCTTTTGGCATACTGGGCTCGAACGGGGGGGCAAAGGTGCGTGGCATCGTGGGCCTGATAGTGAAGGGGGTGCCAAAGGTGCGTGGCATCGTGGGCCTGATAGTGTGGGGGGTGCCAAAGGTGCGCGGCATCGTGGGCCTGTTAGTGAGGGGGGTGCTATAGGCGCGTGATATGTTGGGCCTGATAGTGAGTTGGGCAGCATGGGCTGTTGGCATGTGGGGCCTGGTGAGTGAGGGCGGCGGCATGAAGAGCGCCGGATCACGCCTATGAGTGGGAGCGCGCTGCCATAGGGCCAACAAGTACCGTGTGCATTGCCTACGCCACCGATCCTAAAACCCAGGGTGGTGCTTGAGGGGTCTCAGGATGATGGGAGTGTTCCTGCTACTTTCGACGCCATCTTCCTCACAGGCTGGTGCCCTCATCACAATCAACAACGGGTAAGATATTGGCGTCCTTCTTTGACGATGATGCAGCGCTCTTTTTTATACCTTACTGTGACGAGGATGCTCGTTGCCCCATTGTGCGCCCCTCACTTCTGGAGGTGAAGTGTGCCATTTCGAGTGCTCCCGGGAAGTGGCAGAGGGGCACCTCGTTTGCTTGCCCGACTTTTGCTCACCGACTCCTTCTTTGCGCAAACTACCCATCCGGTTAAAATGCCAGCGTGGATGCCAACGTGTACTTGTGCGCGTCTCTCCGAGTGTCTTGGTAGAACCGCATCCCAAGTCACGCAATATCAGTGCGTTGTGTGCGCTGTACTCTCACGGGCAGTAACGGGGAAGTGGTTGTCATGTGTCACAGCCGGATGCCCGAGGATCTGCCACGGTCAGCTTGAAGGACCTTGCAGACCTCCCCGCATCTGGAGACTTCGGGGCTGAAACTGTCAGGTGCGTCTCCATGACCTCGGGTTGGCGTGCTGAACCGCTGAGGCGCACCCGCAGCACGAAACCTCCTTGTGAGCTCCAAGAGGCTGCGCACTTGGTGGACGCGGGTGATGGGATGGACCTGCTCCCACGGCACCTGACTGGCGGGAACTGCCTCTTTGTCGACCTTGCAGACTAGCCTGCCTTGGCTGCTGGCTGCTTGCATACACCACTCTGCGTCATCCCTGGATTTTGATGGGGAGAACTTTGGCGCCCGCCTTCCGTTTCATTTCATTTTCCCATCATCATCCAGGCAGGCAATATGTGCACGTTCGGTGAGCCGCCAAGGGGGCATGCTAGCAGAAGACGCTCACTCCGCATGACGAGGGCGTTAGTATGCAGCGGCGCGTATCCTGTGGCGATTTCCGGCGGTGATTTTCAGTGATCCTGCGAGCATCCATGGTGCCGCCCCTACCGCAGTGATCCATGCGGGCCGTGCGAGCATCCATGGGGCCGCCCCTACCGCAGTGATCCATGCGGGCCGTGCGAGCATCCATGCTGCCGCCCCTACTGCAGTGATCCATGCGGGCCGTGCGAGCATCCATGGTGCCGCCCCTACCGCAGTGATCCATGCGGGCCGTGCGAGCATCCATGGTGCCGCCCCTACCGCAGTGATCCATGCGGGCCGTGCGAGCATCCATGCTGCCGCCCCTATCGCAGTGATCCATGCGGGCCGTGTGAGCATCCATGCTGCCGCCCCCTCGCAGTGATCCATGCCGGGCCGTGCGAGCATCCATGCTGCCGCCTACCGCAGTGATCCATGCGGGCCGTGCGAGCATCCATGCTGCCGCCCCTACTGCAGTGATCCATGCGGGCCGTGCGAGCATCCATGCTGCCGCCCCTACTGCAGTGATCCATGCGGGCCGTGCGAGCATCCATGGTGCCGCCCCTACTGCAGTGATCCATGCGGCCGGCGAGTATCCATACTGCCGCCCTACGGAGACCGCGGGCCGTGTGAGCATCCATGCTGCCGCCTTTGACAGTAGTGATCCATGCGGGCCGTGGCAGCATCCATGCTGCCGCCCCTACCGCAGTGATCCATGCGGCCGTGGTGAGCATCCATGCTGCCGCCCTACCGCAGGGATCCATGCGGGTCGTGCGAGCATCCATGCTGCCGCCCTACCGCAGGATCCATGCGGGCCGTGGGCGGCATCCAGCGCGCCGCCCATTGCAGTGATCCATGCGGGCCGTGCGAGCATCCATGCTGCCGCCCCTACTGCAGGGATCCATGCGGCCGTGGCAGCACCATGCTGCCGCCCTACTGCAGTGATCCATGCGGGCTGCGGTGAGCATCCATGCTGCCGCCCTATCGCAGTGATCCATGCGGGCCGTGCAGCATCCATGCTGCCGCCCCTACCGCAGTGATCCATGCGGGCCGTGTGAGCATCCATGCTGCCGCCCGCCGCAGGTGATCCTGCCATGCGGGCCGTGTGAGGCATCCATGCTGCCGCCCTACCGCAGTGATCCATGCGTCGTGCGAGTCCATGCTGCCGCCCTGCCGCAGCGGATCCATGCGGGCCGCAGGAGCATCCATGCTGCCGCCCCTACCGCAGTGATCCATGCGGGCCGTGTGAGCATCCATGCTGCCGCCCCTACCGCAGTGATCCATGCGGGCCGTGCGAGCATCCATGCTGCCGCCCCTACCGCAGTGATCCATGCGGGCCGTGCGAGCATCCATGCTGCCGCCCTACCGCAGTGATTCATGCGGGCCGTGCGAGCATCCATGCTGCCGCCCCTACCGCAGGGATCCATGCGGGCCGTGCGAGCATCCATGCTGCCGCCCCTACCGCAGTGATCCATGCGGGCCGTGCGAGCATCCATGCTGCCGCCCCTACCGCAGTGATCCATGCGGGCCGTGCGAGCATCCATACTGCCGCCCCTACCGCAGTGATCCATGCGGGCCGTGCGAGCATCCATGCTGCCGCCCCTACCGCAGTGATCCATGCGGGCCGTGCGAGCACATCCATGCTGCCGCCCCTACCGCAGTGATCCATGCGGACGTGCGAGACATCCATGCTGCCGCCCCTGCCGCAGTGATCCATGCGGGCCGTGCGGGCGAACATCCATACTGCCGCCCCTACCGCAGTGATCCATGCGGACGTGCGAGCATCCATGCTGCCCGCCCCGCCAGTGATCCATGCGGACGTGCGAGCATCCACGCTTCCAGCCTCCGCAGTGATCCATGCGGGCCGATGCAACATCCATGCTTGCCGCCCCTACTGCAGGGATCCATGCGGGCCGTGTGAGCTCCATGCTGCCGCCCCTGCAGGGATCCATACGGGCCATGCGAGCATCCATGCTGCCGCCCCTACGCAGTGATCCATGCGGGCCGTGCGGCATCCATCTTTGCCCGCCCCCTACCGCCGAGTGATCCATGCGGACGTGCGAGCATCCATGCTGCCGCCCCTACCGCAGTGATCCATGCGGGCGTCGCGACATCCATAACGCAGCCCTACGCCAGGCTGATTCATGCGGACGTGCGACATCCAGTGCTGCCCGCCCCTACCGCGAGAGTCCCATCTGGAGCCGTGCGAGCACATCCATGCTCCGCCCCTACGCCCAGTGGTCCATGCGGGCCGTGCAACATCCATGCTGCCGCCCCTAGCAGTGATCCATGCGGGCGATGTGAGCATCCATGCTGCGCCCTACCGCAGTGATCCATGCGGGCCGTGTGGCACATCCATACCGCCCCACGCAGTGATCCATGCCCGCCCCTACACCCAATGATTCATGCAGACCGTGCGAACATCCATGCTGCCGCCTCTACCGCACGGTGATCCATGCGGGCGTGTAACATCCATGTTGCCGCCCCTACCGCAGTGATCCATGCGGGACGTGCGAGCATCCATGCTGCCGCCCCTACCGCAGTGATCCATGCGGGCCGTGTGAGCATCCATTTGATGATTATCGCACATATACAGAGGGCAATGCTATCTGTTGTGCGGGAGGAACCGAGTGCTCGGGCAATCATTTTGCTGTGCCCGGTCCACCTTTGCTGCTGCATTGGTAGTCGGGCAGGCTTACTTGGAGTGACCATCGCTGACGTGGCGCGGCTTGTATGGCTCGGTTCACCTCTCATGAGGCAGATACGGGTAAAGGGTGCGGGCGAATCCCTCACTTGCCATCGATGTTTGATGTTTGAATCACGCTCTTGCCACGTTGCATGCCATGCGTGATGGGAGTAAGCTCTTGTTGTGATTTGCTCTATGTGGTGCTTGGGCCTTCGGGCGCTGCGAATGTGGCGTATCCTTGGACCGACCCTTTGGCAGCACGTAGCCACAGAAGATCGGCTGCGCTATATACCCACACCGGGGATCAAAGAATTCAGCACACACTTTGGGACACTTATCCGGATTCCCCGGAGCTCACTGGTGAAGAAGGGGACCCCCTAAGCCTTACTGAGCCACCCGAGTACCTCTGCAACTGCACTGGCGGGCCCCTGCTGTTGTGCCTCTGAAGCCGGTTCACCTCTGCCCCCCGAGCTGCTCGAGCCATCTTCCCAGCACCAAGCCTACGCTCAGAGACACTTCTGAGCTCCCCGCCTGCCCCAATCAACACCTGATATCGAGAGAGCTTGTCCACCCAGCACACGCCCGGCGTCCCAAAGGGTGGTTCCGAGGGCCCGAGAGCTAAACCTTAAAAAGGCGTCACCCAAGTGGGCAGAGACGGCCGCATTAGGGTGCTCCCCCTAAACCCGCTTCCGTACTGTCTACAACGGGGTGGCCAAGTAAAGCCTCAAGGCCCCCCCTGCCGCACGCCCTGCTTCGACTTGGCACACTGCATCACCGAGCCATCCGCGCTCCCCAACCGAAATCCAAGGTTTGCCTCGACCCTATAACAAAGGTCTGTCCATGCCCACAGCTCCGGTAATTCTTGCTCGAGAGCCTCAAACACCGCCTCACGGTGCACCGCATTGAAGGCACTCTTGGCACGTGCCTTGACACAGACCCACTCCGCGTGCTGGTCCAAGGCTGCCAGAACAGTGTGGACCCCCAGATGTGCCCCTCCTTTGACTTCCAACTCAATCTGAGCCGTCTGCCACCTGCCATGCTCGCCATCGTGCCGCCGCCCACGAAAGTGGCTCCTGAAAGCGGTTGTGGTGTTTGTGCGCTGCGTGCGTACGACTTTTGCCACAAGCTCTTGGAGAACCTCCCTGCATGCAATGGGACAGATGTGAACAACAAGATCGTCCTTCAGCAATGCCATCGCCCACACGCCCGCCAGCCCACCGCAAGATGGTTATACACCTCCATGATCTCGCGCACCGGAGATATAGACTGCCCACAAATGCTCTCAGTGCCACTGAGAGCTGCTTGGTCCCGAGGCCCATGGCAAGTAACGCATGACATCATCGAACACCTTCCCATCCAGCTCGAGCGCCTGCTCCTGAAGCTCCCGCCTGCGATCCCCTCCAACATTGTGCCTCCTGCCGGTCCCCAGGGGATGTAACTGCTCCAGCTCCCGCAGCGTCCCCTCCGTCGACAGAGCCAGCTTGGCCAACTCCAGCCTTTTCACCGCCTTTCCCACCTGCCCCGCCTTCACCAACCGCAGCGCATCTCCGAGCACTCGTTCCTCGCCCGCCCCGACCACACCTGTTTATCTTCCGGTGCCTTTGCAGACCGACCCTCCCACTCACCACGCTGAAAGGGTGCACTCCTTAATCCTCCGAGTTGACCCTTCTTGGTGCGCGTGCGGATGTGAGATTGTGGGTGGCATATCCTTGGACCGATCCCTTTTGGACCATATAGCCACAGAAGATCGGCTGCAGGGTTGTCTGCGTGGCTTATCCCTGGATTGATTCCTTTGGCACCATCTAGCCAGGATTGGCTGCACTATGTACCCACGCCAGGGATCAAACGATTCAGCACACACTTCGGGGCACTTCTCCGGAGCTCATGAGTGAAGAACGGGACCCCCGAAGCCTCACTGGGCCACCTGAGCCCCTCTGCAACTGCACCGCCGCCGCACTGCTAGTGTGCCTCTGAAGCCTGTTCAGCTCTGCCCCCCGAGCTGCTCGAGTGTGTGCTTATCCTTGTACCGACTCCTTTGGCATCCCGTAGCCATAGAAGACCGGCCGCACTATGTACCCAAGCCGGGGATCAAAGGATTCAGCACACACTTCGGGACACTTATCCGGATTATCCGGAGCTCACTAGTGGAGAATGGGACCCGCTAAGCCTTACTGAGCCACCTGAGCCCCTCTGCACCTGCACTGCCAGTGCGCCGCTGCCGTGCCTCTGAAGCCGGTACACCTCTGCCCCCCGAGCTGCTCGAGCTATCTCTCCACCACCAAGCCTACGCTCAGGACCACCCCTCTGATCCCTGAGCCTCACTGAGCCACCTGAGCCCCTCTGCAAATGCCCTGCCGGCGCACTGCTGCAGTGCCTCTGAAGCCGGCTCACCTCTGTCCTTCGAGGCACTTGAGCCATCTCTCCACCACTAAGCCTACGCTCAGAACCACCCCGCTGCCCTCTACCTGCCCTAGAGCCTGAGAGCTTGCCCACCAACGACACGGCCAGAACCCCCGAGGGCTGTCCCAAGGGGCTGAGAATGACGAACTTGTTTGCCGCTATCCGAACGTGCGCACCCGCCACCGATGCGTGTTTGTGCACACCACCTTATGTCCACGAGACTTGACGACTATCGGTACTCTTTTGGAGCATTTTCTAAAGAAAGTTTGGAAGTTTGGAGAGTGAGGTACCTGCTCGTTAGAAAGGATGCGTCCTTTGAGTGGGTTACGAACGGTGAGAGGGAAATGCTCTTTTCGGAGGGTCGGCTTGTTGAGTTGTTCTGTAGGTTGATGGATGGAACATTTGTCGAGCTTGGGGGTGTGATCTACAGACAAATTGTGGGGATCCCTATGGGGACGAGCTGTGCGGGCTTCGTTGCCAACCTCTACTGCATCACCTACGAGCTTGTGTTCATGCGCAGGCTTGTGGTGGTAGGGGCTTCCATGACGCACACAGATTTCTCTTCGTATGTCGATACATTTATGACTTGCTGGCGTTCAATATTCCGGATATGGAAGACTATTTATATCTGAACGAATCCGGCACTGCAGGAATTTATCCCAAACACATTTTGAGTCTCTCTTTGGCACATGCGGATGTGTGTGTTCCTTACACGGACGTACTCATCAAGCAGAATAGGCGTAGAGGCCTGATGACTGCCATATATGACAAACGACTGGATGAACAGTATGCTGGCATCTGGGTCATTAGGTACCCTGCACCTGACTCATAATTGGCCGACAAGGCTAAGTATGAGATTGCCACGAGCCAACTGTATCGGTTCGCTGAGATATGTGTCCTTTGGCAAGACTTTATGTACGATATTGCTCTTATTTGCCAGAGGATGATACACGAGGGTCACAAGGGCGTTTGTCATGGAGCGGCCTCGTGTTTGTACGATAGACGGGGTCCGAGGTCTTGGGTCAAGACATACGTGGCGGATGCGTTGTGCCGGGTCGGTATAGTTGGGAGTACAGAGCGTAAGACGGTGAATTTCAGGCTTTGAGGACTGTCAAAAGGCTGGTTGTTAGCGAGGGGTTGTGGCTGTCCTTTATATGCCCTGCTGGCGGGTATTCCCACATTTTTGAAACGCCGTGGTGACCCAGCATTTGCCTCTTCGGGTTGGTTGTGAACGGGGATGACCTTTTGGTGGCTGTGGGCGGTGGGATGCGGGCATCCCTGTGGTGCCTCTTTTATGTGGGCACTTCCTCTTGAGGAGTGGATTTCGTCTTGCGCTGCTCGATTTCGTCTGGTTCCTCGTTTGTTTCACTTTTGCTGAGCGGCTCGTTTATAAAATGGGCCTTGGAGGTTCTCGCGCCACGGTGTGGACGGGGACGGGCGCCGTGGTTTGGTTGACGGAATGCGGTTGTCGGTCGACGTGCCTGGCAGGAAGGTCTTTTTGGGGGGCATCGCAGATGGTTGCTCCTTTTGTGATACCTCACGGCTTTACACTTGCAGGGAGACTTTTGTAAATGGGCCTGGCTATGAGTCCGGTCCCTCATTTTTCCAAGGACAACCGCATATCGGAAGTGCAGATCGGAAGTTGTTTTGGGGGATGCGGCTGTCCCTGTGGTACATACCTGTCTGGCGGGCACTGCCTCTAGAAAGGCTTTGCAGATCTGTCTCGCTTGTCCGGTGCCTCTCGGTTGTTGCTCTTGCCAGGGGACTCGTGTTCGTTAACCTAGGTTTGAGGCTCTGGCACCTCGTTGGGAACGGAGGCGGCCACTGGATGGATGTGGGTGATGAGATGTGGCTGTTCATGTGGTGCCTTCCTAGCGGGCACTGCCTCTTTAGGAATAAGGCGGACTCGTCTGCTTTCTTTGCAAGGAGAGGCTAGGTGGGGTGAACGCCTCGCTCTATGTCCTTCTTTGATCTCTGCGGGGAGCGCCTCGGTGCCCGCTTCTGGTTGATGCGTTCATGCATCTTCCATTGTGAGAACGTTGGTGTGCATTCATCGACCAACAGGTTCATCGACTGTGAAGCCACCGGGGGGCATGCCGGCTGGAACTAAATGCTTCTCACATCCACTGGGATGATGACGGGCTGGCTTTTGTCAGCGGGCCTCATGCCGCTCAGTGTGTCATGACAGTGCGTGTGTGCTTGGAGGATGCAGGCCAAGGTAACAACCCTGGGTACTTGGACCATGAACAGCGATTACCTGTGCTCTATCATCAACTTTGGATGACTAATAGACGTCTAGCCAAACCAAGCTGGCGTTTTACATTTGCATAGAGAAAGTGATTGTGTTATTCAAAATGGTTAACTCTTTTTCGGTTCTTCAAAGATGGATACAACTTTATTTGTTACAACAATTGTTGGGCTGCGGCGCAACCTCGATCAGCACACTGTCTACAGCGAGCCTCACTCCTCTCGCCGCGCACGCCGTCCCTGACACTAACCCACCATCCTGCCTCCAACCTCACGAACAACCAGTTTGACCTCCTTACGTTCATCTCTTTTCTCTTACGGACTTGCTATATGGTATCTCCCTCAATCCATGTGCGGAAAGGAGCATTCCCTTGCAGCAATCAATATTCACATAGCATGCGATTGTTCATTAACAGCGCCTTATGCTCATTCATTGCACATATACCAAAATGAAGCTCCGCGTTTGTTGTCACTTTCTTTTCCTCACACTTATTATTTTTTTATTGTTTCACACAGCACCAGGAACAATGTTAAGCATTAAACTTCCATAATGCATTTCAAGCAAGTAACCACAATGGCGCATTTACCCATCTATTTGTCCAAGCACAATAAACGAAGTGCATAATATATGTGGATATATAAAAATACCGAAAACTTGTTGTGGGACATATAGTAGCAGATGACGGCTGGTGTTGATGTATGCCGCCATATATCCTATCCATGCACACACGGTTTGTTGTTGGGCGGTGGTGATTGAGTTTAGTATCTTGCTGATGAGACTTGATTTTTTGGGTTTCGGAAGACCTCAGCACCTCACCTCCATAGACATATGTTTCCCAACCGCCCTAAATTGGTTTCTGCAGCGCGTCCGGAAGTGTATACGTGTCGCAGTCGGAAGTGAACCGGAATCGAGTGTTTGGTGTATGGCGTCGTATCATTTTAAAGGTCTCGATGAGTCTGATAGGATTTTGAATGAAAATGCCCGGGCGCCGTCGGTTTAATGGGCTCGATGGAAATGTAACGTTTTCTCATCGTGCACACGTGACACAGAAATTCCGTTAACTCGTGTCGCACGATGAAAACGTGGGAGGTGCACCGTCACGTATACTCACAATTGGGCCACTTGTTTATTGCGCCGTCACCTATGAACACAGTAAGGTCACTTAATCATTCCTCACGGTTTCATCGTGCAACAAGTGTTAACGGAATTACTATGTCACGATTTCACAATGAAAACATCACATTTCCATCTAGCCCCTTATAAGGTTACGGAGGGCAAATTAGATTTTCGTTCGAGATAACGATACCCCACGTTCAGAAGCTTCGGGAATCGGTTATTTATTCTATCAGATTCTTCGGAAGCCATTTTGGGTTACGAAACAGGTATGTGGAGGTGTGACCTTCTGAAATTCGGGCAGCTCCAAGCGGGGTGGTAGCGCGTTTTTTTGAGAATATCAAACAAGCATGCGCATCCCGATGTTTTCATCGATGGATAACGATGTTTGCTGTCCGAGAACAGGTTGCAGAGATACGGACAACGTTCACCGCAGGTGCATCCCACCGATAACAGGTACCAGTTGCGCTCCTACCCTTTCGTACACATATCGAGAGCTAAAAACGAAGCACAAAATCCAAAAGCACATCAGCACGCAAACCAAAGTGAACTTGAAATGCACATGCGTGCATATATATATATATTAGAATGCCAAAGGTTAGAACACAGAAGAAGAAAAAGGCGCCACCACGCATCAGACACAATCCACACCAGAGGGTGGAGCAAGCAGCCGCACGGGGGAATTTCATCAGTTCGTTCCCTAAGCAGTAAGCTTTTTAATTGAGTTTGGTAGCTTTGAATTCGCAGCGTGAATTTGACACCCGTTATCAGCGCAGCACAGATCGTCCGAGGTTTGTGCGTGTCTTATTTGCCTAACTCGGCACACAACCACAAAATCGACAGTCACAAGTCTGTCGTCGTGACACGGTCCCGATTTCGATGGACGCATCGTGCATCGCTCAATTACGGTTTCGCCCAATCGTAGGTTACATCAAACTCCACTCCACGGTGCCCTTTGCAGATGATGCCCCATGCCGATGGTGCGGGTTACATGAGATGCTATGTGCTTGTACCAGATGTACACTAATATGTGCCTTGAGTCTCTTCCATAAGCGGAGTCATCACCTGCTTCCCATCTACCATCTCATTGAGAACAGCAGACCTGGAGGTCAGTATGAGACATGTGATGGTTCGATGGTGACTGTCCGTGCAGCCAGTGAGCTCATGCACCAACAGCATAATACTTTCATTCCTCAAACATTTTTTCAACACATACCCCCAAAGTTTGGGTGTCCCTTAATACCAGGTGGGATCATTGTCCTCCATGGCTGGTATTGTGCAACTCAACTGTCACTGCCATTTGTCCAAGAAATCGAGTGAGTGTATCACAAGGCCTACATCCGGGTGCACGTTTGGGCACTCATAAATAAATAAATATATATATATATATATATGCCTAACTCAGAGGGATCTGTTACCATGGAACATGGTATCACATGTGGTATTAGTATCCATCATGTCTGGGGTGGCACAGCGCAACACTCCATTTGGTTCTCCCAGTTTGCACGGATGTGAAGACTGCATCACTAAAGGTCTATATGTGTAGTACCCATTTAGCCACCAGAAAATAGATGACCAGGCCACTGGAGTCAACCACCGTGGTCATCAATGGCGCGCTTGTCACTGCAGGATTGTATCTGCATAAAAATCCATCACACACACACACACCCATTATGTATATGTCCCTGCAGGACAGCCGCAGAGGGGCTCAGGTGGCCCAGTGAGGCTCAGGGAGCAGAGGGGTGGTCTTGCGCGTGGGCTTGGTGGTGGAGATATGGCTCGCGCAGCTCGGGGGGCAGGGATGAACCGGCTTCAGGCACAAGGCGGCAGTGCGCTGGCGGTGCAGATGCAGAGGGGCTCGGGTGGATCAGCGAGGCTTAGGAGGTCACATTCTTCACTAGTGAGCTCCGGAGAATCCGGATGAGTGTCCCGAAGTGTGTGCTGAATCCTTTGATCCCCGGCGTGGGTACATAGTGCAGTCTCCTGTGGCTACGGGGTGCCAAAGGATTCGCAAGGATAAGCATACACACCCATTATCACACACCAAAGGTGAGGGTACATAGTGCAGCCGATCCTTTCCGGTTATGTGATGCCAAAGGGATCGGTCCAAGGATAAGCCACACCCATTATCACACACCAAATTTCAAGGACATGCATATCCCAACATTATGTAGCATTATTGTCAATGAGCATTTGCTATTCAATCAACTGCGGTTTGAGGTGACACGTCAAATGTGCTGGAAGTGCTCCGATGACTTGCTTGCCTCTCAGTGTGAGTGATCTGCTCTTGAGGACAGCTTGCGCGGGGCACAACGTGTCTTACCCAAGCCAGGTGGCGCACAGTGGAAAGAGGCCTCCCAGGCAATTAGCCCACAAGGACACCACCGGCAGCGAAACCCCGACTGCCACACCCACCTGTCACAAACAAAGGGACTCACTACTCTCTCGCCACTGCAAAATTTTAGTCCGCATGCTCCCAACCCCACAGAGTTTCATGATTCAACTCGGCCAGGCAATGCGCTGGTCAGAGAGACCCGAGTTGCTGCAGACATATCCTGCAAGAAGGTTCCGCTCTTACAAGTCGCCCCCAAGAGACAGCTATCCCTGCTGAGCAAAAGTAATCCAGCAAGCTGCGATGCGCCCGCACAAAGCTCTGCTCCAAGAGCCCTCTCCCAAGGGTCCCCTCCGTGCAACACATTCCTTCAGCTCGTTTCTCCTCGCTTTCAGGCTCGGGTTTTCCTTGCCCGATGAAGGGCTCGAAGAGCATTCTTGGGGCGCTTCGAGGGGCGCTTGGCTTGGCGCGCTGGCGCGAAGCAGCAGTCCAGCGGGGGGGCGTACCCGAGGAGAGATGCCGTCCCAGAGGAAGGACAAGAGGAAGGTGATCAGACCCAGCCCCGCGCCCATCTGCAAAGGTGCGACCAAACCAACCCATTTCTTAACCGTCCGATTTCTCAGACCTTACTACTTGCTGCTGCACCCCCTCTCAGCCTGCAAAAGGCCGTGGCCCCAAGGTGGGTAGCGCGCCTTGGTCGTCGCCGCGATGCGCTTATGACAACCTCGCTCCGCAAGGGGAGACGCCGCGATGCGCTTATGACGACCTCGCGCCGCAAGCGGAGACGCCGCGATGCGCTTATGCCAACCTCGCGCCGCACGGGGAGACGCCGCGATGCGCTTATGACAACCTCGCTCCGCAAGGGGAGACGCCGCGATGCGCTTATGAC